>VWZY01003447.1:96717-114358 GCA_013399075.1 Chloroceryle aenea
CAGTAGAGCCCTGAGCTAGGAAGGCTTACTTAGGCACAGACTATGTCATGTTGCATGCAAGCACCATGTGAATGTGGTAGCCCAGCTTTTGGCCAACGTGAAGCCTGAGCAGACCTGAGCAGAATTCATGTGCAGATGCTTGGAGTGCACAGCACAAAGAAAAACAGTGCCAGGTCAGCAGTGATTCTCAGCACACACACAGCCCTCAAACACCATGATTTCTTTCTTTCTGGAAGGAGGCGTCACTGAAGATGTGCTTTTGAAGGGAAGCTCAAGAATTTCTTTGTTCGTCCTTCATCTGGGCAATAGGGGAGTTGAAGGTGATGGAAATAAAAGCAATACAGTGGAAGCAATTTACAGACCTATGAGTGTCATAAAATTAGTTTATGGCCAGGTCCTTATGTTGGGATGGTCTGTTTGCACGTCCTGTCAGTACATTGAAACTCTTCTTGCCCAGGCTGTATGATGATGGCAACAAACAGCAGGCTGCAGAAACCCTAGTGCATGAAGCAGACATGGAATCTCTTGGTAGTGTATATTTAGAGGTTGTTTAATAAATTATAAATTACAAATGTTTTAAAGAAATTACAAATTACCTCTCCTGCTGCTGGTTTTGCTGTTACAATTTCAGTTGGGTTCAGTTCAATTGTACTTGGCATGACAAACTTTACAAGTGTTTCCAATGTGTAAAAACACATGGACCCTTTGGATATCTTTCAGGAATAGGTTTCCATTGAGGACAGGACTATGTGATTTGTTTGGAGTTTGGTTCCTACAGAACATTAATACTACCTTGCTCCAGGTCAAATATATTCACCATTACTTTCTTACTGGTAATAAACTTATCCCTGACAGTCCACATTAACCCTCTTCTATCCTGCAATCTAATCCACCACAACCCAAGTATTATCCTAATAAGAAAAAGGAGAAATAGACATTTATTTATTTTTTTTCCAAATACTTGGCTATTCCTGGTAGCTCTGGCTACAACTTCATTGTCTGTCAGAGATCAGACAATGTAATTGGCAGCACCAGTGAGCCAGACAAGTTTGCCAGAGGAGAAATACAGCAAAACTCACTATTGTCAGAATGCTAACGGTCTTTTTTCCATATTTTTTCAAACCGTTCTTTTTACCCAACATTGTCTTATTTCCATATGCTCTGATATTTCTGTTTGATGAAAGGCTAATTTATGCTGTGCTGTTGTTTAAATACTCAGAAATCTCTCCTTCTTAAAATTAGGTATAGTGAATTTGTGCACTTCCCCCTAGTTACTCCAATAATATTTTTAGGAAGCCTCTTGCTTTGCCTCTGTCAAAAGAACAAAGAGCTGATTTGCCAAAGTGTTGCTTGATCTGAAGCTCTTTCCATGTAGGAGTAGATGAAACATCCAAAGAGTCCTGCTGCTGTGCATTGGAGTTACAGGGGATCAGGGGGAGAAGGCTTCCCTGCAGCAGGAAAAAATGGCTTATGATTGCAAACCTGCCTTCAGTCTCAGATGCTGACAGAGTTAATGCCATGCTGCAGTGAAGTGGGAAGAAACAGCAGCTAAGGTACACACATAATAAATACAGGGCTGGGGGGGGAGGGCAGGGAAGGGAAGGGGGGAAGAAAATAAAAGGAAGAAAAATAATATATTTTTAAGATGGTATCAAAACAAATTAGATTAATCACACCTATGCAAATACATGTAGACAATTCCAAGTTAGGACATGACAAGCAGCATTTTTGTACAAATTTGGGATTCTTTGTTCATGCATTAGTTTGAGGCAACAAGAGAAGAATGGCTAGAAATTATTCAGGGAAAACTGGGACTTGTGTTTATCCTGCAGAATAGGAAGATAATAATATTCTCTGAACTAATATACAGTGTTAAATCAGAGCATATCAGACCATCTTCTAGAATTTAAGTCTCAGTGAAATAATTATATCATCCTTTTTCCCAAGCAGGCAACCTTAGACAGAAGAAGTTGATTAGACTGCTCTCTAGACAATGAATCAGTGGCACAGCAGGAATACAGCTCTGTAGTCTTGAGATCCATGTACATACTCTGGTAATTGGATCAAACTCCAGGAAAAACATCCAGCAAATGAAACAGAAGTAAGTTAAGTCTTAACTCCTTGCATGTCTGTCAGCTATATAAATCTCAAGTGCACTCCTTAAAATGAGCCTTTTAATTTTGTTGTTAGTCGTGGCATTTTAATTCTTCCCTTCTCATGCTCTCCGAGTGCCTCTGCTTTGCTCACAGCACACCAGTCAAATGGATCTTTAGGCAAAACAAAATGAGAACAATCCTATAAACCATTTAAGCCAGCCAAAACATGGAGTGAACAACAGAAAGCATTCCAAGATCCATTTGTACTAGACCCTTCTTGTTTCACATCTGGGATCACACTTGGCCCAAGCAGCTTTGCAGCAGTTCTAGTTCACTTTCTCTGCACCTCAAAAATACAAGGGCTCCTCTCTCCCCCTAAACATCCTGTCTATTCACAAACATCTCCCTGAGCTTATAGAAGGGAGATCCAAATGAATTAAAAAATACACAGGAGAGATTCTGTTTAGAGTAATATTTCTGGTTTTCCTCCTTTCCTTTCTTTTTCTTCCTTTCCTTTCCTTTCCTTTCCTTTCCTTTCCTTTTTCCTTCTCCTTTCCTCTCTCTACTTTTTTATTTTATTTTATTTTTAACAAGAAAATGCAATTGCCAGCAAAAGCCTCTCCCTCACTCGCACAGCTGCCACACAACCTGGCAGTCCTCTCATTCTCATCTTTCATATTAAGATTCTTTTGAATCTGAAGTGATGGAAAAGCACCTTTGCACCAGAGGTTTGACACTCCATGAAATTGAACCCCAGCAGCAGGTCATTCATTCACTGTGTAAAACCAGCCTTTATAGGGTGTGCTGCTGAATCCTCTAATTTTAAATGACCTTACAGTTCACTTCACCAGTTCTGCAGGGGCTATCCAAAAACATGGCATTCTGAAGGAAAAATGACGTTCTGAAAAGCAGTGTCTTCCATCCCTGCCACCTCCCCCCTGCAACCTTTTCCAGCTGCTCAGGAAAAATGTTTTCCTTTTAGAAAGAGAGAGGAAACTGTGGAAAAAAAGCATACTTTTGTTACCACTCTCTGTCTAGACGTAGGCCAAATTGAAGATAATAGATTATCATTTAAGAGTTGACATAGACTTAGCAATGTGGTGGCCTGAGAAGCATGTGTGCTTGCACTATCACTTAGGACAAGCCTTGTACATTTCGCTGACTGCTACAACCAATTCTTTGTTTAAGGATGATAAAGCATGGGCTCAATCCATACGTGAACAAGTATAGAGCCATAAAAGCAGAATGAAAGTAATTGATCCACATTCAGGAGGCACTTCACAAATTACACGCTGTCCAAGTCTGGGAAAGGCATTTTGATGACCTAACCCTTGACCTGATTGCATGAATATGGGACAAAGAAAAAGGAAAAAGAAGAAGAAAAAAAAAAAGGTGAGGGCTGTTATTACAAAACTTCTCAAGGCCAAGGACCAGATCTGCAAAGGGGCACTACTCAGCATGGTGCTGAGCACTGTGTCACCTTCCTGCTTGGGTCCAGCCGCCTCATGGAATCTTCAGATTGGAAGCCCAGGTGGAAAGACAGTCTTATTTATTTATTTTTGATAAGGGCAATAAAAGCAGAAAGGCATTATGCCTTTGCTGGCCAGTAGACTGAGGATGTGGAAGACTTCAGTTTCCTGCACTGTCTTGACAACACCTTCAACCTTCTCTTCCATCCCCAGAAAACCCTCCCTCACCATCAACACGTTTTTTTAAACAGGGAAACTGTCTAAGAAGTTAGGGTCACCACCACGTCCTCCTCCAATGGTGAGTAACATGGAGTTCAGACCAGGAAATGAAATTTGGGAATAATATGAGACTTATTTGGGAAAAGAAATGAGGAAAACATGAGCAGTGAGCTCTTTGCCCCTTTCTTCCCCACCACATCTGCAAATACACAGGGAAGAACAGCTCACTTGCTCTGACAGGACTTTACTGACAAAAAGACAGACGTGCAAAGATTTGGATGCCTCTAGAATTGAAAACTCCTAAGTAGGAGTTCTGAGGATTTGAAATTTGGATGGAAATACTTAAATTGTTTGTATTCAGACATTTTGTTCTCTCCACACATATTTCTTCGTAAACCAAGCAGCCAAGTAACAGAGAGAGGCATTCCAGCCCTAAATAGATCCCTAGGCATTGTAGCAGCTTTTTATCTCATCTGATTCCTGCAGAGAACAGTGAATGAAGCCTTTTTTGCAATAGATGCAGTAGATGCACCTTTCATTCTCTTCGTTTCCGATTCAGACTTTCTTCAAGTGTGGTGGGCAGAAGAGGATCTCTTGGGAAGCATCCACCAGATGGGACAGGTGCTGGGCAGGATCATTATTATTTCCTCATGTCACAGTGTCCCTGTGGCTGAAGAAGTGGAGCTGTCTCCATGAACATTACCTAACCACAACCGTTTTTCCCTCCCTGTAATTAGGTATATTGATCTGCTTTTCAAGATAATTATAGAGCTAGTAAACATGGTATCTGGGTGTAAACCAAAACTTGCTATTAGAGAAGTTCCCTTCTAATTGCATTTCTATGACTAGAGGTATCTCTCTCATTTTGCATCTGATGCATTTCTCCCTTCGTCTGCTCTCAACCACCATTTTCTGATACTCTCTCATCTGTCCGAGACAGTCAAGTGCTCTTTAGCCCTGTCTTTGTGGGGAAGTCTTGATTAAGAGGTGGGCTTTACAACAAACTTTAAAGATGATTAGGCTTAGTCTTATCATGATTGCTTAATTAAGGCTTTCAGATTTTTTACAGTTAGATCCAGACAACCATTTTGAAAATGTTTTGCTGACTTAATGGCTGCTGTGAAGATGCCATCAACAAATGATAAGGCTTATTTCCTGGCTAAGCTCACTGAAGGTCACTTTCATCTTGCTTCATTTGAGCTTGAATCAAGGACTTTATTCACAGAATGGGTGAGATTGGAAGGGACCTCAGGAGCTGGTCTATTCCAGTCCCCTGTTTCCAGGAGCGTGTCCAGGTGGTTTTTCAATATCCCTAAGCATGGAGACTCCACAACCTCTGCAAATGTTTGACAACCTTCACAGTATATGATTTTTGTTTTTATGTTGAAATAGAATTTATTGTACTTTGATTTGTGCCTATTACCTCTTACCTTGTTACTACTCTCTGCTAAGAGCCTGGCTCCATTTTCTTTACTCCTCCATCAGGTATCTACATACATTAACAAGAGCTCTGTGCATCTCTTCTCTGAGATGAACAGTTCCAGCTCTCTTAGCCTCTCCTTGTATGGCTGATGCTCCACTCCCTTCATCATCTTTGTGGCCCTATACTGGATTCTGTTCAGAAAGTGCATGTTTTTCTTTCACTGGGGAGGTCAAACCTGGACCCAGCACTCCAGTTATGTCTCACAAGTTCCGAGTAGAGAGGAAGGATCACCTCCCGTGCCCTGCCTAATGCAGCCCAGGAGGCTGTTGCCCTTCTCCGCTGCAAAGGCACGTTGCTGGGTGTCCCCTAGGATGTCCAAAGCCTTCTCTGCAGGGCTGTTTTCCAGACTGTTAGGACAGAATGTGCATGGAGTTGTTTGCCCTATGTGAAGGACCCACTTGATGAACTTCTTGATATCCCTCTGGCTGTCCAGGTCTCTCTGAATGACAAGACAGCCATCTGGGTGTATCAGGCACCCTCCCAGTTTTGTACAATCTGCAAACAGATTGCACCTGAGGGTGCACTCTATCTCACCAATGAAGATGTTACAGTACAAGAGTGCTGGACTTAACATCAGCATCTGGGGCACATCACTGGTAGCTGTCCTCCATCTGGACTTTGTGCTGCAGATGCCAATCCTGTGAGGCTAGCAGGCTAGTCAGTTCCCAGTCTACCTCACTGTCCACTTATTTCATCTGTACTACATCAGTTTTTCAGTGAAGATGCTGCAGGAGACAGCATCAAAAACCTTACTGAAGACAACATTCTCTGCTCTCCCCACATCCTCCAAGCAAGTAATTTCATTGTAGAAGGCTATCAGATTGGTATTCACCTACCTGTAGTGTGACTCATTTACTAGCCTTTTGCAACTAAGAAGAGAAAAAATCCCTCTGCATTTTGAAAACAGACAATCCAAGAAGTCAGCAAATTAGTTCTCCTGGAATAAAACTCTTTGACTGGAATAAGACAGCCTGATTGGAGTGAGTGAAGACTATGGTAGAGCCACAGCCTCTTCCCATCATGGTGGGAGGATCTGGAGCATGCCAGCAGAACCAGTCACACCAAGAGGCTGACAGCTCAGGAATGGCAGTGTGCCTTTATTTCATGGACACAAAGAAGCTATCATCCATTATCTAACATCACGGTCTAACTACTAACTAACTACAAACAGCCCAGAAGTCTGGCTTCAGACAGACAGGTTTGGGATTGGTAAACCTGAGGACCTGATGGATGGATTTGGTGGCAAAAGATCCATGGCATTTGTATGATCAGTGGCATTTCATCGGCAAGTTTTAAATAGACAGTTTCTTATTTGAAACTGACAATGGGTAGTGGAAGTCTTAGATTTTCTTTAGCAAAAGATGAAAGATGTGGTGTCTTAGATCTGCTTAATCACTTCCAGAGCCCCTTTCTCTTTAGTTTAACTAATCTGTGTCAGATTAGGCCAAGATCACTAAATTCAAGCTTCTCAGTATTTTATTTTATTTTATTTTATTTTATTTTATTTCTTTGTATTTGCTCACTGTTATTAATAAAATAAAGACTACCTCATTGATAGAAACAATGAGTCAAATTTGGAGAAGATAGCTGATTAAGTAGTTCACATTTCAAAATTATTTTGAGTCTTGATTTTGCAGCATCTGTGGCAATTGCCTGCCTTCATTTTAGAATGTCATACTTGTGAAAGTTCCTTGCTGTTCATGCGATTCTGAGCAGCTTTGTGGCCAAGGCTGCTCTAGTCTTTTTAAAATGTATTCTGTAAGTTATTAATAAGCTGAGGTTGTCTATTGTGCTGATGAGATAAAGCAGGCACATAGAAATAAGTGCAAAGGAGAAAAGATGACTGGGAATTGGTGCTGTTGTTCACGTTGTTTACATGAATAACAAAAGATGTGTTCAACATTTTTCTTTTTGCATTGAGATACTGATCCTTCCAAAATGCTGATGTCAAACAAAGAGGTAGGATCCATTCCCCATTAGATTGTGTTGACTGGAACAAGGGATTTCATACTCTGTTATGAAACAAGGGTTTCTCAACACAGAAAGTACAGGATTTTCCTTTAAAAACAGGTTATGTCCTACCTCTGGCAATGGCTGAAGGAAAGAAAAACTTTCCACAGTCCAACAGCCTAACAACATTCAGAGGAGGTCAGGATGGAAAACTGGTGCTTTTTGTTAACCATTATTTTACACCTTGAAGAGAGGGGTTTCTGACAGCATCTGGGCAGCTATTGATCACAGTTACCCAATATTGTTTTCACTCTGGCCTTTGGTGCACTGCTTACATGGCAATAGTGAATTTTCCAGCCTAAAGCAGTGTATATACAA
The DNA here is from genome assembly GCA_013399075.1 of Chloroceryle aenea. NCBI lineage: Eukaryota > Metazoa > Chordata > Aves > Coraciiformes > Cerylidae > Chloroceryle > Chloroceryle aenea. The sequence goes on from VWZY01003447.1 coordinate 104,313, forward strand.
TGAAACACCAAGGATACCATTTTTGTGAAGGCAACCACTGCCTTACTTTGATGGAGCACTTCTGTATCACCAGGGGAAGCTTAAACCCTGTCTTCATTGCCAAGAGGTAAAACTCCCCTTGACAAAGGCAGGAGAATTCCTATTTTCACCCAGCTACCATGTTATTGATTAAATTATAATCCTAATCTGACAAAGAGGAAGAATGAGCAAAATCAAGCCAGTGGTGTTAAATGCTGCCAAATTGGATCTAAAATGGATTTTAACTGAGGTGAGTAAGTTAAAGAGGAAAATGCCTGTATTGTCAGTGCTGGTGAAGGGCTCTCAAGTGATGGTCTCCAAACACCTGCGCTCAGATGCTTCCTCCTGCACAAAGACAGCATGCTGTTGACTTGCACTGGAAAATAGCAAACTTTCTGCAATATTTTCACAGGTGATTAATCACTGTTGTTAACAGGGGTGCTTCCAGCTGTATTTCCTATTGTTTTCCTTTCCTTAATTGTTTATCAAAAGCAGAAAGCTCCAATATCAATATGAATTTAAGGAGTTCAGACTTCTTGGTACCAACCATCTTCTTTGTATTAAATGAAAAGTGAATTTTAAAAGTAGATTGAAATAAGGGCTGCTGAAGGACCATCTTGGTTCTGTATGCTTCCTATTCATGTCAAGACAAAAGAGAATGGTTGCTTTAGTAAGTCTTTTTCCATTTTTGCACAATGTTCATTCATTCTATCCTCCACCAGATGTGCTGTGTTTCATTTCCAACCAGGTTCCCATCTGTCCAGAAGGCTGGAGTTTGAAGGATCTCATTACTGTGAGGATGGACTACTTGTTCTGCCTGTTCTGAGTAAAAGGTAGGAAAGGGTGAAAGTGGGAAGTGAAGTGGAAATGGAAAAACACAACCAACCTCTTTTAAACATTTAAAGAGTGAATGTAAAGGATTGTGAGCAATATTATAGGGAGACCTTGAACAATATATGAAATTAGGTGTTTGGTCTGAATTCAATGAAAGATAATGAAGGGTTTTGATATGATAATCCCACTTAAATGATTATAGAGTGGGGGGTGTATGTATGTGTGAGCTGTGAGGGGAGGAGGGGTGTTACAATAAGCTAGCCAGCCAGTTCTGCTCTCAGTAAAGTGTCAGATCGGCTGTTTTGCTAAAGATAAATTTTTCATGTTCCAAATATTCTGAGAGAAAATAAACTATACTAATAGCAAGATGTGTAGTGATTTGCACATTATCCAAGCCATTGAGTTATTCCTGACTGTCCCTATTCTAGTTCTTGATTTGCAGGCCAGCTACGCTCTGCAGCTGGAGCAAATTATATCAACAGAAGTGCTGATGTGACCACAAGTTGACAAAAGGACATGATTTCTAGTAGCAGAAAAGCAACTAGATTTTATGAAATTGTATCTAATAATGTTGTTTAACTCATGGATCTTGCATCTGACGTCTACTTTTTATCCAGTCCTTTCAGCAGCCCTTTGTTAGCAGTCACTCAGAAGAGGAAATAAAATGTAGCCATTGAAATAAAAATTGCTCTACGCTTTTTAATAGCTCAGCTGCAAGCTCTATTGTTTTATTTAATGGATTGTATAACTGAAGTCTTTCCTCATGACTATACTCGTTTGGCTTCCTAGTTTCCAAACTAAACTACAGTATCTCGGGGTTCCAAAGTAAAGGATTGAGAGGGAGAGAGATGAAAGGATAAAAGGGTCTTTATAAGTGCAGAATGCAAACTGCTGGAAGTCATCTGGCTCAGGAGTCAGAAGAGTGACCGAGAGTCAAGAATTTCTGCACTGCGTTTCCATTTCTGACATTGACTTGCTCTGTGCCCTTGGTTATTAAACACAGCCCCTCCAGCTCTCAATTTACCAGTCTGCAAATGGCTGTAACAATATCTACCTGATCCAAAACCATGTAGTGAGTGTGAATATTTGCACTTCGAGAGCCTTGTGTGAAGTGGAGTCACGGACAAGTGAAGTATTATTCTATTCAATTTCTCCATCAAGCAGGAAAAGTTCCCTCACCAGCCCGGGTTTGTCCAACCAAGCCAACAGTATCAGGCAGTTGAAGAAGCAGGATGCAAAAGTAAAATAGTGGGTAGAGAAAGCATTGGATTACTGTTCTCTTTCCACTTAACCGTAGGTACAGGAGACCTAAATTGCTTTGACAGGTCTCTCACTGTCCCATTGTGGAACTTTTCCCACACCTGTTTTTTCCTATGATGATTTCCTACGGGACTGTCATTTGCAATTTGTACAAAGCCTGGCACCAGCACCACAGGTCTGAGCTCCAAATGAGGCAGTGATCCAATAGCCATATCCAGAATAATGTCTTATTAGGGCTAACATGTGGTGAAAAAAAATTATTTTCTGTGACTGCATTAGTGGTAATTTCAGTGTAAAAATTCAGGGAGCTCTTGTAAAGTAAAAGGGTTCCACAGCACTGCTGAGAAGAGTGAAATCGGTGTGTCACTGTAAAATATACAGTCCATTTCAACAGGGAACTTAGAATGGCAAACATTCATTTGTAAAGATTTGTAAAGTCATTTCCGGCCAAGTAACCCAAAGCATCTTAAAAGATAATTGACAGACAGTATGAACTTTGAGAGGTGATGAAGCAATAAAACCAGAGAGAATCAATCATTACTTCCAGTGTCTTCTGAATTATTTTCAAATACCTTAAACTTGAAAGAATCTCGGGTTATCTATGTGGCCTTTCGAGACTGTTTTTCACAGTGTGTCTTGCACATGCTCTTTAAAGAATTTGGGGAAAGGTTTCTTTTTGCCGTTGTCCCAGATGTACTTGTGCCTTGTAGGCATGTTCAGTGAAATGGAAAAAAAGGTCTTATTAAATCATCAAGTGCTAAGAAGGCTTTCAGCTGTGGAAGATACGCAATGTACATTGCAGTTGAAACAAATCATACAGTATAACCTGTTAAGGATGTAATTGAGATACATGTAATCATTAACCTTGGAACAGACTGGGAATCAGTTAATGAATCAAATCAATACCCTCTCCACTGATCCATAATAATTTGAAAGAAATGAAAAATTTAACAGTTGCTGTATGTGAGGTTATCATGGGCTGCAATTAGCTAGCCTCCGGGAGATTATGTTACCTAGTTACCAGAGGGTAAGTGTAATTTCCGTAGATCTTTTGGAAAGATTGTTATAATGACAGGTGCCAGACAATGAAATGGGTCAGAAAGAGACTTTAGGCGCTGGCTGTAGCTAGGTCAGCTTTCTGTCCCTCCAAGCAGCACATCCTTCTCCTGACATTTTGCACTCTCAGTTCGCGCTGCCGTCCAATGAAGATGTTTCAATAGACTCTCAGCTGAGTGTATCTGTTACAAAAACTAATGAAATCTTTGTTTTATGTGCTGCTACCTGCCTGGACCTCCCTGTTTTGTGCTTCTTACAAGGTATAATTGAAGACTACACTATGTGCTTAAAGCTGCACAGTTTCCACAAAGAGAGTGAAGCTTTTAAATATCTGAGTATGTGCAAAGATACACCGGCCAAAGGAATAAGTACAAATGAGAAACAAGATTCAAAAATACATGTGGAATATATGTGCCTAGATGGCAAATGTTAACGAGCCTATTTTATAACACTAAATAGGGTAGAGGAAGGAAAAAACTGTTGTTTGCCTCCACAGCATGTACTCAGTGATACCCGTGCACAGTAGGATAGTTAGTTAGCTACCACATGCAAAGCAGAAAGCAGATGGTATGGTTGATATAGATCACAGGAACGTGAGTATCTGTGAGTGTGCATGTCTTTGTATGTTCGTGTGTAAATCAGCAAGAAGTTTGACATTGACATACTCCATCAAGTCTAGTTTATAAGGAACAAGTAGTGCAACATTCTGTGCATCTGGCAACATAACTAGCTCTGTCAATCTGTGGATACTGCTGACATTGTACTATTAGCGTCACTTCCATCTGTTTTGTTTATATAGGGCTTGATTTACTTTCACCATGTGAATCAGTAGTGAGTAGAAATGTCCAAAAGTCTCTGGTTCCAATTAAACCTGCAGTGCCTAATGTTGCACAATATTATCAGAAAGGGGAGCATTATTGTGAGGGTTGTTACCTGTTTCTTCAGTGGGTGCTATTGATGTATACTATGCAAAGCAGGCATGTAAGTAGATCCCACAAGGGTATTTCATCAAGGCAGATTCAGCCCTTGTTCATTTTCCTATACTCAGGGATAAGAAAATTATGTCTGAGACAGGAGGCTGTTCTGGAATTTCATAGTCCACCCTGTGTCAAAAGATTTTCCCTCTTTTCACTTCTCTGGTGCCACTTATTACTTTACATTAAACCACAGCGACATTCTCTCTGAGAGATATTGCTTCCCAGAAACACGGCTGAAAATCTGGATCTCCTTTACCTTGTTTCTCCATTACTCTAAGTGCAAACACATAATAGGAATGTTCTAGTTTAGGCACAACTTCCAATCTACCCTAGGAGTTTACTGCACCCATTACTGACTTTACCTAATTCTAAGAAAAACCAAATGCATTGTTTAGCAGTAAAAATGGGGATAGAAAATGAAAATGTGTTATATAACTGAATTCATAAGGTGGATTAGATGCGCATATTATGATATTAATCAACCTCGAATTTGAGCAGGTTAGATAACCATAATTACATGTCACAGGATCTTTTCTGCTCTGTCATAGTCAGGTCTATACTTTTATATCTCATATAAAGAAACAACCACAATCCTATTTAGGAGAACTAATTAATTGCTTACTTGGAGGGCAGACTGACATCTGTTGAACAATAACATGTTTTCTGTGGTACCCAGTCCCTGATTAAACAGCATCCTGTTCCATCCTATCTTCAGAATTATACAATGTACCTTATTAGTAATTTAACCATGTAACAAGGTGTTTATTGGAAACCATGTAATGAAATGCTCTTGATGTTGAAAAGATGAATTCAAACTGCAGCATTCCCTGTGGTATTTGGTAACAGGTCGTGATTTGGCAACAGGTCCCAATGTTCAAACCTGATTTTCTGCAGCTCCCAGGTGTGGTAAATGCCAGTTAGCTGCCCAGGCATAATCTGCAATACTAAAAAGGAAACAGGTAAGTGTGATTTAAAGAAGCCAGAACAGCATCTAGTCTGACAAAATAAAAATGAGTGACTTGAGTCCTGTTTTCCTGATCCCCCAGGTTACCCAGAGAAACCAAAGGTTTTCAAACCATGGCAATAAAATTCTCTTGTTTACTGATTTGGTGCACTTAGCTTAACAGAATAACCTTCTGTCAGAATAACCTGATGTCTTTTCTCCCACAGGCAAATGATGATGTCATCCGGACCAGCTAGTTCAGTCAAGTGTGCACAGGACGTACCTTTAGCCCGACAGTCGATACTAAAGATGTTGATGCTCTGCTGTCGTAGTTCAATCAAACAACCTGCAGGCAAAGATCATGGCCTTCCCTCGCTGTCCTTAGAGAGAGGAAGCAACAAGACCTTTTTCACTATGACAAGAAGTTTCTAAATCTACCAGCTTTAGACACAGCTCTCCAGAAGAATAACATCATATTTGTTGCTAAGAAATCAGAGTTATGATTCTCAGTCCAGTGGCTAAAAATGTCACTGTGAAAATTATCACAGTGGAAAAATGAAGAAGAAAACCCTCCTTAAACCACAGGTACTCAATGTCTCTGCTGAAGTCCTATTTCAAATACCAGGAGGTGTTCAGCCTTAGGTCTTTCATGGCCTAGAGAGATCTGGTACTCAAGTGTAACATGCTGACCAAAGCTGGAAATAACAGATTAAGTGCAGGAAACCTGAATGGTATAATGTTTAGATATCTAAACCATATTTAAATTATTCAAAAATGTTTAATTTCCTTATTGCTATGTTTGAAGACACCCAGAGCTCCTACTGTCTTAATTTCAGGCAGTGCAAAATGGTGCAACAAGGCTGGAATGTTGTTAACTCCTGGCTGTCAGGTATCAGACCAGGATCCTGATTTCCTCAGGTTTCTTCACTTAGTCATTATTTCACTTCAGCTATTTACAGAAACTGTTCAGAAGGAAAGGCAGCCCCTGCTCTGACTGTCAGACCATAACACAGTCTATGCTCTCACCACCACTCCACCATTAGCTGTCATGGGGTGGACAAAGTGGATACTCAGTGGTCTTTACTTCATAGGCTTGCTGCTGAAACCTGGTGGACTGGAGGTAAAACTTCCCTTACACTATCTGAGCATAAATCTTGCACCACATCTCAATAGCCATCATGTGAATAGGGCAGGCAGAAGGGAAAAATACATAACAAATGCACTTAAAGGGCTCCCTCTCCATTATCAATCCTTTCCCTTTTCACTGGTAAAACATACGACTGCACAAACAGAGCCTAACTGCAACATTAGGGAGCCTTATTTGAACATGTACATGTGCAGCTTGTTCAGAATTTAGGCAGGATTTTGTGTTTCTCTCTCTTTTTTTGCACAGTTCATGTAGTGCATAATCTTTTGATGGGTAGTCAGTTGTGCTTGTTTCTGCCATCTCCAACATCGTACCTGAGGGCAGTGTTTAAAAAATGTTTTCCCAAATAATTGAGAAAAGGGAAGCTTAAATACCTGTAGAATCCTCAGATATTGCAAGAATAACTCCAAGACATCCATCTATGCAGCTGGATGTTGTCTTTGCAGTGAAACACTAGACACTTAACATGACAGAAGGATGACATGTATAGTTTAAAGCAGTTGCCCCGAGATGAAGGTCATGGGTTCGGACTTTGTCCCTGGACAAAGTTGGTCATTGTCTTTCACATTATGGAAATAAACAGCAAATCTTATGCTCTGCTTTCCATTGGCAGATCTGAAAGGACTTTGAAAAGGTGCTCAGAAATCACCTGCTCAGGGAAGTGACATTCCTGCATTGCTGCCAGGGAATGGAAGATTATGTCATTGCTGAGCCACAGCTGAAGCTGTGAACTTCTGAGCAGGTGTACAATACCTGATGGCCTTCTCACATCACGAGATCTAACTGCTGGGCTTTGGGTTGTTCATGGGTGAGATGCACACACTACCCTTATCCCATTTCCTAACTGTACACTGTACAAAGTATAACTGAGCAGGACTTTCTTCAAGCATACTAAACAGTGGTCCATACAGACTGGGGATATGGCTCGTGTGTCAAACCAGGACCACAACTTCTTTGGGTAGAAGCTGCAGGTAATGAGGAAAAGGTCAAATAGTTCTTCTGGGGCTTTACATCTGTCTGCTTTTTGAATAACCAACAATTTGGATGTCACCTGGAAATGGAGCACATATTCTGTTTCATTTTTGTGATGTTTCACCAAGTTGTAAGAGATGAACACATCCTAACTGTCTCCTGTATGAAAATCTTTGTATATGGCATATTATGTGACTTATTTTTTGGATGAGTACCATCACCACTTCACAGCTGTTTTCTGCCAGAGGGGACAGACAGCATATATTTAGGTAAAATTAATGTGAAATACAGATTTTATTAAATTGATTAAGAAATGTAGAGGATTATAATTCCCTGAAAAACAGATAGTAGCTTAGTTGAGACACCTAGGGCTGCAGGCACTTAGTGTTTATGGAAACATCAATGAAGTTTGCCTTTGCAATTCCTCATATTTAACAATTTTTAAATAAATAAATAAATACTCGTCCTACATCTCTGAGTAGTAAGTCAGCAGAAAAATTGTTTCATGCCCATAGGTAAAAGGTAACATAGGAACCCAACAAAATGTTTTTATCGTACCATTATTTTTTTACTATGTATTGTAGCCAAAATCAACATTCATAATCTGAAGCTAGCACAGAGTTATTATCTTTCATAATTTAATAATGATGATGCACAGCATATGGCCAAAAAAGGCAAGGAAAACAATTTTTAGTAAAAACAGAGCTCTGCAGATGCACAACATGGAGTCTGATGTAAAAAGAGATGTGCGTCCTTGCGGTTTTTAAAGCACAGACTCCAGGATTGTATTTATTCACCTGTTATTTACTCCTACTACAAACCACAGCATGCCATTAACCTGCCTCTGCTCCTGGATAAGGGCATGCCATTTCTGCTGTCCCTCCTCCACAAATGGCTAGTACAGAGATGAGACATTCAGCAAATGCTCCTGTTTCCTTCTGAAAACGAGGAAAAAAGAAGCCAGATGCCTCCTGCATGAAGCAGCTATGGGAGTAGAGTGTGCAACTCAGGACTGAGACCTTCAGTATGAGTACCCTAATTAGCAGACTACAAACTACAGCAGGCCACTGTAGCTCTGTGGCACATCATCATGACAGGCAGTGAAAAGTACCTTTCCCAACAGTGCAAAACTCACTACGAATAGCGCATGACATGATGATCAAGGTTGTCTTTGAGGAGACAGCACATGAGTTATTATATGAGGCTGACTCTAGTCTCCCAGGGCAAGGGAATCTTCCCACTGAACTCCCTCCTCTGACTACGTTTTGAAAGAAAGTGGCAGCATCCCTACATTTTCTGTGATTTCTTGCTGTGTTTAGAGAGTTGTAGTATGTTTTAGCACTTCGAAGGAGACATTTTACTTGTAGCACAGCCTTGATATGGGCAGCTGACTACTGGTAGCTGAGAGATGGTAAGTACTGCGTGTACTCAGAAGGACCTAATTGTGTGGATGGATATATCTGTGGATGCTCCATCCCTGGATGTGTTCAAGACCAGGTTGGATGGAGCTTTGAGCAACCTGTGGGAGGTGGGAGGTGGAACTGCCCATGACAGGGGAGTTGGAATCAGATGATTTTAAGGTCTTTTCCAAGCCAAATCATTCTATCTTCCATGATTCTATCAATATGTCATAAAAGATTGCTCCACAGACTTTATAGTTTGCTATTTGCAGGGATAACAATGGCAGCTCCATCCAAGCTTTTAACAGGTACTGTGTTCTTGCTGAAGCCTCTAGAAGAGATGGTCATTGGGAGAGTTACAGAATGAAATTTTCCTGTGTGCAACAGCACATTTGAAATTGACCTATGTGTTTATGTTTCTTTCAAAGGAAAAAGAAATATTAGTTACCAGTAACTGGAGCTGACTCCATCAAAGGTTTTAAAGATCTTGAAAGGTTACAGGTACATAAGAGTGAGAAAATACATGCCAGTTCTTGAAATAAAAAAATGGCTTCCAAAACATGGACAGTTTACAGAGCTCTTATTGATGGAGAAAGTAGTTACAGCCCGTATGCCAATCTCTGAACCTGGTGTTGGTCAATGAGTTGGAGGAATCTCTGGCTACCACACCTGAGTAGTCTGAGCTTCAGGTTGTACAGAATCTGGTGGCATTTGCCCTTTCCACTGAACTTCTGAGTCCTACAGGCAATTAGGATGGAAATTCATTCATCTGTCACATGAATGTTGAAGCTATTTAAGCTGTTCATTGGCTTAAGCACACATGAGTGAGTTTGGGAGTCTCTGAAATTAAAAAGAATCAATGCTTGAAAGATGCTGTATGTGGAGACTCCTGATGGATAAAGAGGGTGCCTGCTGCCATGGGCCCAGGAGCATTCTGTCTGCATCTAAAGCACATATTATTCTGAAGAATGAGTAGAAAGACCTATCTACATAGTAGTGTAATGTAATTGTAATTGTTGCTGGTGAGTTTGGTTTTGTTTGTGTTTTTTTTTTTTTGGCAGATTTAACAGCAAACTCACTCTGGACTTAATATGCTAGAGTTACTTTGATTTTTCCTGTGGATTACAGAATAAATTCCATAATGACAAAAAAAGCTTTAAGTCTAGGACAAAATGGCTAATGAGAGATAAACAGTAAGTTTTACCTTCAGTTTCAACCACTTAAAACAATTGACTTGAAAGGTTATCAAAAAGCCTTTGTGCTCAAAATCAGAGGGACCAAGTAAGACATTAATGTTACTTATAGTCTAAAATGAAAAAAAAAATCCTTTCTGTTCATATTACTGCTACCATGTGACTACTGAGAAGGGGAAATAGGAGGACTAGAAGGAGGAGGAGGAAGAACATCGTCTTTCCAGGCTGTTCTTTTTGTTCTTTAAA
>VWZY01003447.1:129528-148978 GCA_013399075.1 Chloroceryle aenea
GAGGAGCAGCGTCTGCATTTTCTAAATGCTCAACATGCCCTTTGTTTATTTGGACCCTGTCTTCATGGCAGATGGAGAGGCTGCCTCAACTATTTGGAGAATTTAAGACAGGGAAGCTGGTGTGGGTGTCTTTGTGAGCGCTGGGAGATAATACAGCTTGAAAGGGTGACCCAAATTTTTTCAGGGTTTGTAGGTCTCAAGTTATCACATCTTACAGACTATGTCTACAAGTGAAATTTACAGGACTCCGTCAATCAGGAGCAAGCACAGGTAATCAGGCAACATCCTTCCTGAGATCCCTTCCAACCCAATACATTCTATGACTCTATGATTCTATGATCCTGGCCAGCTAACTGTGCCTATTGATTTGACTTCTGGGACTGTATCACGTAGTGTCCAGTCCAGTAACTGATGCCTGAGAAATAGAACTTTTTTATTCCAGACAAAATCAGTCCCTGAAGCATCACAGTGGGAGCTAGTCACATTTCTGCAGGAGGTCTATGCTTCATAGAACAACCGTGTTAAATGTGGATTGTCCCAATCCATTGGCCAACATCATCATCCCAGCTAGACCAACAAAAGGAAGAAGCAACCTCTGATCTCTGATGCAACACCTGGAGCTGATCAATAAAGCGTTAGGATAAGTGAAAATACTATTGCAAAGCACATGTTGGGTATTACAGTGATGTGGTTCAAATTCAAAATTCATTTGCGTAGTTTTGCATTTATACCTGTTTCTAATCAGTTGACATATGTTGCATGGTGTACCCTGACTTGGAAAAAGTGAGTAGGTTAGAAGGAAGGGTTGTCTGGAAATTATTAATGCATTCAGGCTAGTTCCCTACAAATCAAGAAATATAATCTTTCATTGGTATTTTTTTTTTTCTTTTTTTCTTTTCTGCTAGGATCCCCCATCTTTCCCAGAAGAGAAGNAATCTTTTGTTTCCTCTTCAGGTCAATAAGAGTAATATGATGGTGCTGATTTCATTCACACAAGAATCAACAATAGGATTTACAGTGTTTTTAAGGCACAGCAAAATGTCTTTAGTCTTATGTTTTTAATAATGATCTTATTTGCTGGTAACCTTGGCAGCCTTGATCCATATTAGTTTCATTGCTGACAACATCCGTGGAGCCAAAATATTTACTGTAGGTGGGTTCTGTCGAGTTTAAGTGGAATGCGTGAGGTCACAGTATATCTATTTCTAATTTTAATATTATTGTTCTGGGACCAGTGCTGTGTATAAGGCTGATTTGCTCTACAGTTGTAGTAATTTTATGCGAGAAAATACACACACAAAAAATAATGATTTTAACTGAGTCTGTGCCTCATACAATATTCACTTTCACCAGCCATTCCCCTCTTGCTGATGAAGTGCTCCTTCTATTAACAGAACTCCTGCTGATGCTGCTAAGAACAAGAGAGAAGCTGTTTGGCTTTATGTCAAGCATGGGGATAACTGGCTGATTTTTAGGGGCTTGATAAAAGAATTAACACAGAAGAAACTGGGGAAGTTTTGACAGACCTACTCTGAGGCAGGCATCTGCCTGACATGTGGGTGATAAAGGGGCAGTGGGATGCTGTGCAGATGATAATTTTGCTCCTTTACAGATAGGTGCTTCCTTTCTCAGTGGACTCCCTTAAAACAAAAGTGCAACATACTGGGGGGAAGTAATGGTCTCGGCAAGCTTGAAAATTACCTGGTGGCTCATAACGTCCAGAAAAGGAGAAAACTCACCTTAATGAGAGAAAGGTGAGTGGCAGCTCCTTTGGTAATAGGTAAATCTGATCTGCTGTTTTCAGGGAGGTATGTGTTGCTGGAAAGCCTTAAGAGATTTCATCCTAATGCTTTACTTTTAAGTACTGATTTGTTTTCCTTTGTGTGGTTCTTCTGATGGAATCTGATTATTTGTCCACAAGCTTTTAAATATGGAGCCATAGCACCTTAGGTTTCCCAAAAACCAAACACTATCATCCAAGGAGTCCATGCCAGAGTGCACAAAATTCCCAAAGGCTCACTCATCCCAACAGATACTCAAATCCTTCCCAGGTCATACCAAACCAGAGAGTGAACCATGTTCACTAAGCCATCAGAGTTTTCGTTAAACTATTAGTTATTCACTACAGGCATCAGTTAACAGCTGTTTCTTTGTAAACAAAAGAGGTTATAAAGTCTAAATCCTGTGAGCTAAGGCTCTTGGATCCTGTCCCCACTTCTGTCACTGGTCTGATGCTGTTTGGACATACACAACCCACTTGACAGCACTTTCAAGTCTTTGATGCAATTTGCTTGACAGTAACTATTACCTCTGTTATTATCATACTTTTCTGAGACACTGACCTCCTACCTCTCTTCTTTACTTTTTCTCTAAAAACTGAAGTGTTTATTTGGGTGCCTATTTAATACCATACTTTTATGTCTGGTTTCAGATTTGCCACATGAAAATATAGCCTTGCAACTGGTGATGTTGGAGTTTTCCTACACTACTTATTGGTAAAAACAGTAGCAACCTCAGGAAAATAATACTGAAGGAAATTTTTCAATCCACAATATGAGTTTCAGACCTACTTACCTCACTGGGGCAAAATAACATTATCATAGCAGCTGTCCTTCTTGCTTATAGTTCAAACTTTTCCCCTGTCAGACTGGACAGTACTTGCAACATTATCATTGAGATACTACTGGGGAAAATGCTTCCAAACATTACAGCATTCAAGGGTAGGGTTGGTAAGTTTCCTTTCAGACATAAAACCAGAGGGCCACTTTTCAAGCCTGTTTTACCTCTATGGTATATGTTAAAAATCAACACGATTTTATGAGTTGAAGCACCTCTGCAAAGAGCAAAAGGACTCCTTTCTGATTCCTGTCTGCTCTCCCTCCATTATGTAGCGGGAAAAGAGTCTTTTCCAAGCAAGCCCATGACATTTGGGGATCCAATTTTGTATATTTTTTACTGCCTGGAGAGCAGAGGAGAAGCCCACAGCCTGCAGAATAGCTAGCACAGGGCTGCAAGTTAATGTATGCCCCTCCAATGCTATCACCAATGTAATTTTTAAAATGCATCACTAGAGCCCTGTTTACATGTTTGTGCTTTACCAAATGAACCTCTGCGACTCAGAGACAGCCTGTCTTCCACCTCCTAGCATACCCCACTGGAATGCAATTCACCAATTTTAGCAATATATTTTTTAATTTTGTTTTTAGCATCAGACTGGATACGATCAAATCCCCTCCAGATCCCAAATGCTCCTCTAGCTGCTTGCTTTGTTTTCCCGCTGGAGTCACAGACTGGTGCACATTCTCAGACTTGCTGATGAGTCACTCGACACAGGAGGACGTGGGGACGGAGCCTGCCCACTGGCCCGCGCAGCTGAAAACCAATACTGGTTGCTATTTCCATCCACAGCAGAAATGCCAGTGTATTTGCAACATATTTAAGGGTGGATCAGGAAGCTAGAAATCGAAAAAAATGTTCTCCTTCCCTGGTCTAATGCTGGATTTGCAGTGTTTACAAACAGCTGTTTCAACAGCCCCAAGCTCCAAAGAAATATGTGACACATCTGAGAATCTGACAGTCAAACCCAGCATTTGTTCCAGTGCATCCCTTCTAAGGCTTGGCGTAACAGGAGACATGGTCCTGCTGGTATTTGTCACCGTGGCAGCTGCGTGCATGGCAGTGGCAATAGCTATGCGGTTACTCGCTCCACAGTGAGCAGAAAGTGAGCCTGCAGACACGGGAATTCAGACAGCCTCTGCCACAGCCAGCAAAGAGCAGGGACTGAAGCCCACCACAAAAAAAAACAAACCCAAAACCAAACCAAAACCAAACCAAAACAAAGCAAAAAAAAAAAACCAACAACAACAAAAAGACCCCCAACCAACAGGAATAATAAATAAAAGGATTCAGCAGGGGTCCATGGTATTAAACTTGGGTATTAAAGGCAAGAAGACAAGGGTTGAACACAAGGGCTGCAGCAGCCCTCTTTCTAGTTTCAGTGAGGTTTAGGGAAAACAGCAGTCCCACATTGACTTGTACACTGCACCTCCACTTCCCCATGGCTGTTCCTCCACCCACCTGCCTTTCACTCTGAGATCCTGCAAAGAGAGGCATTTGCAATCCCTGCTGGCGTTGAAGGTGAATGCAAAGACCTCATATCTCTCCCTCATAGGCGTACAGTACGGTGTTAGGAGAAGAAGCAGCCACAGGACCAACACCATTTTGCTTTGAGAAAGCATATGAAATAATGTAAAGTGCACACAAAACCACAGGGCAACTGTTTTGTTAAGAAAACACTCCAAAACAACTGAGCTGTGCTCAGGCAAGGGATGATTTCGGTGCACAGAAGGTGTTAGGAGGTGAAGGAGCTATGCACCAAAAAATACTATATCCTTTTCAGCTGTTCCCAGCAGCAGCTACTGGGTCAAACCTTGAGGTTCTAGTATTATAAACTGTTGATCCTAAAGCACTCCACATTAATTGATGGCAATGTCCCCTGCAGGTAATTTGAATTTTCATTTCATTTTATATTTTGGACAGGGCTCTTAAGATACCATTTGAAGGTTACATTCTTTATATGACATCAATGGCTTATGTTTGCACTACCAATGAAACACTATAGCTTTTAAAACACATGGAAAAAAAAATGCCTGACATTTTTTACATAAGTAAGGCTTAGAGCAAATAGATGTCAGGACTTGGGGATATTTTCACTTTTATCCCGTTAAACTTTACAAGTTTTAGCTGTGCTTCTGAATTCTTCAGAGAAGCTTCGAAATTCACAAGTTCATACAATTCACAGAGCATCTGTTGTGAAAAATAGAGATTGTGACTTCCAATTTAAATAACTAAGATTTCTATTATTAAAAACAAAATTCTTGTTATTTAAAATAAAGCCCAGAATAGTCAGCATAGGAGCAGCATAAAAAGTCTAACTTAGAAATCTCAGAATAAGCAGGGAACTGATACAAATTAGAGGACTCTATGTAAGCTATAAGAGTTATCTCTATGTACACATGCCATATGAAGTTAGAAATTAGGCATCTAGCTGTCATTGAAGCCTTTATGACTTACACACCAAGCCATGGATCACTAAAATACCAAAGTACCTATCAAAGTAGCCTTTAAAGTAGCAAATTCCAGTTAAAGCAAAACAACTAAATCTTTTTCAAGAGCTGTGCTTCAATGACCTTCTAGGATTCTGAAAATGACCTTCTAGGATTCTGAAAATCTTCTAATTGTGAATTTAACTGGGTGTCAGAAGAAACTCTTTAATAGATGGAGAGCACAGGGAAGAAGAGGATGAAACAGGGGAGGTTGAGGGGGGGCAGGAGGACAGAGGACTTGCTTGTGGCAAAGGAAACTTCTGAAGAGGAGACTAAGAAGCCTGAAGACGTGGGTGACAGTCAGTGACATGAGGATATTTCAATCGTGTTTGAGGTTTGTTCAACCCTTTGTGCACTGAAAATGAGGAATAAATTTGCATGTATCAAATTCAGTGTGAATTTTGCACAGCCCTAGTTCAATAATCTAAGTTTACCAAAGCTCGCTTTTGTTAACAGCCTCTTGTTGAGCATCTTTCACACAGAGATTTCAAAGCTTTATAAACGATGCTCTGTGAGGCTAGCTTTCCTTGGCAGATTGCAAACAGGGACATAAAGTGGTATGCTTTTGGTCTTGACTTCCCCCAGATCTCCCAGAGGGAAAGAGCACAGTTGGGACATTGTCCTTCCAGTACCTCACAGTTACAAAATGCCGTACCAATATGATGTCCTCTCAGCAATGTATGTTAGGTAACGTGTATTGTCCTTTACATATGCAGAAAGAAATCAAAAAATAATGGTCTTATTACAGATCACACATACCAGGGTGAGTTAGTAAGCATTATGTCCCTGTTACTGCACAGTTCTTTACCAGCCAGGCTCTTCTGCCACGTTTCTTACAGGTACAGAGGATTGGGCTTTTAAAAGATTAGCATCCATATTCTTAAATACTCCTGTATCACCAGCTGCTTTAGCCATGCTGAGGGAACACATCAATTAAAATGAGGTGAAGGTATGCTCAGGAGTGTCCCTTAGCAAGGCAGGGTCCATTGGTTGAATTACACAAAGGAAGATTTTAGAAAGGTGTTTTAAAGGTATAAGGTGACCGAGGAAAGCACTACCCTAAATGGATGGGGGACAAAGAGCCTGTGGTCAGCTTAACTGCAGCTCTGACTGCAGCCCACCTTTTTTAGCAGAACTTTTTGAATCAGAAAAAAACCCTCAACCTCAAAGCCTCTTACCATTGGACAAAACAATATCTAAATAAAGATGCCTAGATTTATTGCTCTTTTTTTCACTTCTACACTGTGCATAAAATACTCCCTTTGCCTACCACCTGAGCAGCAAATTAGGTGAAGAATTTTTACCCAGAGTTTCAGGGTCGTCTCTGTATCTCTGTCTTATCTTCTCTAAAGCTTCCTATAGTCAACATACACCACTCTTTGCTACGGCAGAACTTTGCCATAAGCACAGGCCCTTGCATCTCTATGAATGTCTCACACTTCACTGAGGCCAAGTGTCCACAGCAGAACATGGTCCATTTGACTTGATGGATTTGTTTTTAAGGTTTGAGAGATAAACATTAGATTCTCAGGATCTGGGCTTCTTTCCTTTATTATTGCTTCTTAAGTTGTCATGGTTATCTTTTGACACCATCTCCAAATTCTTTTTCTATTTAACAACTCTTCTACTCTCTTTTTTTCACCCTGGATAAACAGGCTGTTTGAAACTGGAGGGAGGAGGAGGGCAGGGAAGAAAACACTTGTGTGCAGAGAAAAACGTTCACAAGGGGCTGAAAGACATTTTTGACCCACAAAAACACCCCACAGACTAATAGACTGTGTGCCGTGACCAAAACGTTGCTATTTTTAAGGTGTCTGACTTATACCTGCCTCACATAATGGTCACTCTGAAAAGGATTTTGGCAGCCAGTTGACCACTAAGTATGAAGCTGATTTTTTTTGTATTATTTTTATTTGTTTTACATTGTGGTTAGGCTTCCAAACTTTCTCTGTGGGGAGAAAATAAAAATAAAAAAATAAAATAAATTCTAAAAACACAGAGAGAGGGAGAGAAAATGAAATAACCCAAAGAGATGTGGGGAGATAGAAAGTTAGAAAGACAATTTACACACACAGACAACCCACACAGGCACACCGGAGAATTCCAAAATAGGATCGCAGAGAGGATTCATAAACAGCCCCTTGAAAACGCGGGCTCCCTTTTCCTTAGGCAAACATGCCGTCTCTCCGAGGAGCATCCCGAGCACAGAGGGCTGCAGATCTGTCATTACAAGGTGTGCTGGTGCGGCGACTGTCTGCAAACTTGGCTCTGGCACCGCTCAGCCCGGCTCCTCTCCCTGTTAGCTCAGCAATTTCCCAGTGGTCAGCCCGTCTTGCCATAATCACAGGCTGGCGCCACAGAGCGCGTTTCTTAACTGTGCGCTGTACCTTGTAATGAATGTGTACTAAAATACACCAAACCGCTCCAATTCTGGAGCAGCCATGACCTCAGGCTTGACAGCTCAACACCGTATTTGCTTATGTAGCGTACCTGATAAAAAGGATGCCAGCTGCAATGAATGGAGTGTTTTCTCTCTGTCTCTCTCTGTTAATTTTATGGTACATGGAGTATGAATTATTTCACTCACTCAATGGGTTTAATCCAGGAGCTTCTCTGGGTTACCCTTCATTAGAAGGTGGGCTGTGTGAAATGTGGCTGGCCAGAAGAGGCAAAGTGCAAGGACAGACATTCTGGAAAGCACTTCTCTTAGGCAGAGGAGAAAAGCTTCTAGTTCCTCTACAGATGCACAATTATCCTGCCAGCACATGGCTTATCATGCATCCCACTAGGAGCCAGTTGCATTAAATCATGTAGAAACCTGACCCAGTGTTTCAAGAGTGGCTACAAAGAAGATGGAGATTCCCTTTTTACAAGGANAAAGAAGATGGAGATTCCCTATTTACAAGGAGTCACATGGAAAACATGAGGAGTAATGGGTGCAATTTACTCCTGGGAAGATTCTGATTAGATACAACAGTACAATGTTTCACAAGAAGAATGATCAGCCATTGGAATAATCTTCCAAGGAAGGTGGCAGAGAGAACACTGGACACTTTTAAGATTCATCTGAACACAGTGCTGGTCCATTTTGTCTAGGCTGTGCTATTTCCAAGAAAGGTTGGACCAGAGGATCCTTGAGGTCCCTTCCAACCTGGGATTCTGTGATTCCATGATTCTGTGATCTCTCTGTCAGACTTTGCAGTAACTCATAAATAAAGATGCCCTGAGCTTTAGAGCCCCCCTCCCCCCAGCTGTACATTAAGGATTATTTCCCATTTCATAAAGGCTCCAATTTCACAAGCCTCTTTCAAACTCACCAGGACTTTTTTTTTCCCCTGTTGCTTTCATATTGTCAAATGTATCAAACCACACTATCAGGTTTTACATCATATGCAACGATTAAAAAAAACCCACAAATGAAACACAGAAAACAGAAAATCCAAGCAATGATGTTCAGGATGACTGATATTAAATTCAGGTAGTTTTCTGCAGCTGTTTTGTCATGTTTTGAAGGCAGATGACATGAGGAAGCTTTGAACCCAATTTTCAAAGTATTTACCTTTATTTATTTATTTATTTATTTTCCTCTTTTTCTTTCCCACAGCCATGTGATAGTAAAAGAACTGTAATTCATAAGAGAAGGTTCTTAAAAGCACTTACATTTTGATAATATTATCTAGAGCAGCTGTTGTCATAATCCTACTACAGCAACAGTGATTTGTCATCATTAAAAAAAAAAAAAGGTTAAAGATTCTTTAGAAACCTGCTTCCACAGTAGATTTTGCACGATAATTTTACTTAGCTTCAATGGAATACTCAAAAGACATTAAGATTTTTTCCTTCTCTTGATTTTAAAGGACAAAGTCATGTTCCAAGTTATTTTAGAGGCCTTGGAATACACAATGTCTTGCTTTGCAGGCTTTCCCATCACCTGAAGCACAGTGTGGGTCCACACAGCTTGCCTCTCCCTTGTAGACTATTTTGCTCTCAGTAGTTAACTCTTGCCAGACTCTCTGCATTATAAAATACAGAAATGTTGTCCATTTTCCTTGTTGAGACCTGTAGATTTACTGCCATTTTTTTTTTTTTTCAGCTTAGTTGCATCAAATGCAATGTGGTCCTCCTGCAAAACCTCTGTCAGATATCTGAACTACATTAAACTGAGCAGGCAGCCGGGATGTGACTCTTGTAATTTAATCAGAAAGGTTCATAGCAGAGGAGTTCCTCTTGATTTACAGTCACGTAAGAGAGATGGATTTCAGACTGGGAACCATGGTGTGCCTTGGCATGACCCCGAAGGAGAAAGATGAAGTGGCTTCTACAGGGGTGGCATTGTCTTTGGTCTGATGGCAGTCTGTGAGCTGCTTGTTTTCCATGCACAACTTTTCTCAAAGGACTTCAGGGTGTCTCTGGCCATGAGGGACAGATGAAGTCAAGCCACCTCTTGCCTGGGAGTATCCTGCATGGAGCAGGAGCTGGTGATCCACCTTTTAATTTCACCAATGCAAAGCTGCAGCAACTTGATTGAATTTGCTTTAGAGCTTCTTTGTGCATGGAGGCAGACGGTGCAGAAGAACCCTTCTGTCTGCCTTTGTTCCTTCATTCAACCTGCTCAGGTCAACAGAAGGACTGTTTTGGTGAATGTAACATAGGGCAGCCTCACGGTGGAGGCAGAAATTCTAACACTGACCTTCCCTGCCTGACTCCTTTGTGCAAGATAGCTCAGCTGTGTCTCACAAATGGTTAGAGCTTTTTTTCCCCTTTCTTATTTAGATACTGAATTTAGGCAGCACGGCAGAGTGAATGACATTTATGTGAAGTGATATTATTTCTCATATTTTCCCTAAACTCAAAAATTCTGGCATTGATTCCTTGCTCGCATCCCACTGCACTAAACTGGTACTTCTCAGATACTGACAGCCATGCACATAAGGTGAATGAAGATTGAGACAATTGTCAATCTACTCAGTAGAAGTGCTGGTGCTTCAAAGTTTTTTTGTGCAGACTCTGTTCTGATGCTGGTAAGAATTGCTATTACACTCAATTAAACATTTTCCTGACTGGTTGCTTTCTCTTTGATTGCTTTCTATTTTGAGGGGGGGAAATAAAGTAAAAATAATTATAAAGTATATTTTAAAATGAACACAAGCAGCTCTATTTGCATGTGAAAAATTATATACCCAAGGGAGAAATAGGCTGAGGATTACACTGACAATCTATTCTGGCACAGACCATGCAGAATCACATGGAAGAAGTTTGTATCTGTAAAGGAAAATTTTATAGATGCACCAAATTCAAGAAATTGAGTAAAATGCCCACACGAGAGATATAGGAAAAGCTTAGTGAAGATGCAGGATAACCAAAGCCTTTGCAGGACACTGTGACTACACAGCTGGAGGAGCAGGAGTGGCGTGAGGTCACCACTGAGGCCAGCGACACTACCAGTCTTTTGAAATCCTGACTTTGGTCAACACTTCTAAAGTCGAGGGGTCTCGTTCAGCAATCTGGAACAGCTACAGCACCTCTAAAAAGCCTGCAACATGCTATGCAGATGGATCTGCATGAAGTTAATGCTGAATTGAATTAATTTGCATAGCATTAGTTCTCACAGACTAGTAAGTGTTTTTCCATTCCTTTGTACATTGTAATTCCAGCCAGACACTTTTCTTTTTTTTTTTTTTTGAGCCGTAACTTCCCTTCCACACAAGCATGGCTCCATGTCTGACCATCACTCTCTAATCAACATCAGTTTTCATCATTTCTGTTGAGTCAGCACTCAGGGTCAGAGCTCTCGACAAAATCTGGACTTTTCTGTGTCATTTCTACTTCCTTTATCACTTGTGGTACACTACCACTGCACTACCCTTGATAAATGTCCCCCCCAGCTTCAGACTGATGTCCTTTGAACAAGATGCAGCTAGAGAACTGTGTGGATCTTCTCCAGAGGAGACAGAAGGAAAGGGGAAGAAATGAGAAAAGAACAAGTGAAACTTTCTGCACAGCCGAGCAGCGAGCTACTTCCCCTCATGCAAAGCACAGGAGAAGACCCGTACCCAGCTATGCTTCCCCAGCAAAAATTAAAGGGCAAGAGAGACCAAAGTCTCTGGACAGTCTCTGTCAGGGTGTTCCTTGCATAAAGAATGGGCATGGGATGAATGGTGAGGGCAAAGAGGCTTCTCAAAGGGAAGCAGCCAGTTCTGGATGGCAACATCAGGCTGCAGAGATACATCAAGGAGGCAAAGTTGTGGCCTGGATGCCAGTGAGAAAGCCTCCTCTTCAACAGTAGAGGGGAAGGGAGAAAGCTGCTTTCAAGCCATGGAGGCACAGGGGAAAATAAAAATCCCAATTTTGTAAAAGAAAAGGTGTTATTTTTCAAGGACAATGGCTTTAATATTTTCAATAATCCCTCTAAAAGTCTGTAACTTTGTTCATAGACAATAAATGGTTATTTTTCCTGTGTGCAACCACTGCATTTGTTAGGAGGAGGAAAAAGTAAATAGACTGAGTTATGCTACAGGCTGTGAGGCAGAGATGACTTAATGGATCAGAAGGACTTTTAGAGGACACTGAAAAACTGAATGCTCATTGCCAAATCTTAAGCAACATGCACAGAATAACCTGGATGTGTGAGGATCAGCATCTGGAGAGACACCCATTCTCCTTCCTTTGCTTCCCAAGTCAGGGAATGCAGTCAAGGCTCTGTGGTTGCACATGCAGTTGCAAGACAGGTCATCAAGAAAGCCTGGCTAGCAAGGTCTGTCACCAGAGCTGCAAAGAGCATCTGACAGATGTGGTGATGCAGGAGATGATGCCCCATCTCTTCAAGAAAGGCAGTCATTTGAGCCACCACCCCCCAGGCAAAAACCTGAATTAGAAGCTGTGGGCAGTGAGGGAGAGAAAGTCAAACAACATAAAGAAAGAGAGAAGCAGAAGGTTATGCCTAGTGCCAAGGGGAAGAAAAAGACTAAGCCTTAAGCTAAGAAGAGGGGAAAGGCCAGGTCTGCATTCACAGGGAAGAAAAAGAAAAAGGTTTGAGTACAAAATCAAAAGGAAGGAAAAGGACAAGCTGAAAGCCAAGGGGAGAGAGGGCAAAGATAAATTCAGCGAGAAGAAAGAAGTACAGTATGTTAACAGAGAGCCTGCTGAATAGGAGGCAGGATAATTCTCTCCAAAGTTAAAAATTCAATCTCCTCATGTTTTCAACATACCCAAGTTAAAAATGGGAACTCAGCTAGAACACACAGAACATGTAATAAACTGCTTATCTCACTGCACTTGAAAGCAAAGCACCCATTTGTGTTACTTCCATGACATTACTAATACCATGTCTTTTGTATCCACAAGCAAAACTTTACATTGCTTGATCTGGCTTGCAGCATGGACAGAAGAAGAGGAAAACCTGTCAGGGTCGAAGACGAGCAAAAGCTATGTTCCTAGAAACCTAGATTTTCTTGGATCAGTGGCAATGTGCTTGGAGTAAAATAGTAATTTGCCATAGTGGGGAAAATAAAATATTATACGAGACAATGACAACTCAAATATTTACAGGTGAAGCAAGCAGTAAAGGCTGAGATGTTGTCAGATCTAAAGATAAACAGACAACTGACAATTTTAAGTGACTAACATAAAATTACAAGAGTAAACATTCCACCTAAGAAGTCTAAATTCATCTGCTGCATAGCCAGGAATATGTGAGTACTGCACATCCTACTTAGGAGGAGTCTATTTATACTTAAGAAGAGAATACAATAAAGTTCCTAGATGCATGCTTTATCCCAGCAGAAAATAGAAGCTACTCTGGATATTTCTTTAGAGGACGACTTTGGAAATGGTTTGGTGAAGGCATGCTAACTATCAGTTTCATTTGCTGCCCTGAGCACAGTGGACAGACTGCTGCATTAGAGAGCAACATACAGTAGTCTTCACAAGACATGTGCCTTTATCTTCAAAGTAGCAGATTTATTGATTTTAATAAGTAGAAAATATCTACCCGGACATTAGACAAACACAGACTCAACACAGACTGAGAGAAAGCTGATAATTGTGTTAAACTGACTGAGTTTTTGTTACATGTGTTTGGGAAATTTCCAGTAACACAGAGTGCCAAAAGGCCTGCTTGTGAGCAGAACTAAATGAGATAAGTATTACATGATTTTTTCTCAGACACGAGTTGTACTGCACTGCATAAAGGCAGGTTTCTGCAACCTTGGGCCATGTAACACAGACTGCTTTGGGTTCCTCTGCTATCACCAGGACTGTCGTCAGTACAACACTTGCAGAACACAGCCCATCTATCAAGGTGGGAAGAATGCTGCAAGGTTGTCCCCCAGGAGTAATGACCATGGCTGCAAGGTCTTGTTTCCTTCAGGGTTCTAGGTCTGTGCCTAAAAGCAGGTTTGATGGGATTAGCACATTATAAAGCTCTGTAGGGATGGATAATGAGGATTTCTGCTCACATTTCCAGTAAGCAATAAGAGTCTAACAAGGTTTATGGAGCTAGTGCAAGTGGAATTTTAGAAGCTTTTGCTTTAGTGCATGACCAGATGGTAGTGAGAAGAAGAGTGGTCGGGCTTCTGCAGTGGAAATTGTGACTGACTGGGTGATGAAATAAAAGCATTTGGGAAAGGAGAGTGGGAAGGCACTGGACTGCGATAGCTTGGAGCCGGAGGAGTAAGTTTGGGGTAGAGGCAGGAAAGCCTGCACCACTACAGCAAACTTCAGGAAACTGCTATGTGTAGGAGCTCTGTTTCACTGGTGCCATAGCTAGAAAGAATGTACTGCAGAAGGCACAACTCTGAATTGTGGGAAGTGAGGGAGACATAAGGACAGAAGCAGAAGAAAGTAAAAACAAAACGTCAAGAGGCTCATCATTAAATAAGCATCCTTCCTCCAATCTACTGAGGTGGAAGTTATAAGAAAATAAAGAAAAGTGATTGTGTCATTAAGTCAGTACCATAATGTGTCTATATATATCCAAGGGGGCTGAATTCTGTGTGTGCAAGGTGCCTAACTCTCCCAGTGCCTCGCTGATAATTACTCAATATTTTGAATATTGTGCTTTTATGAACCTCGCACGAATGCATCTGTATTCATGTGTAATTAAGTGTAAGTACGATCCCCTTAGATACAGCGGGATCTCGGAGAGATGATCCAGTGGCTTACTAGATCTAGCTCAAACCTCAGGGCTGATTCTCTGCCTGAAGAGATAAAAGGGAGTGCACCCTCTGGCATACAAAGACACGCTGTTGCTGGGTGTCTGTGTCAGTGAGAGTGAGCTCTGCACACCAAGGACCCTTGACTTTTGAGGTGAGTCCTGGGATGTTTGCCCCAAGATGTTTCAGTGACATGAAAGCATGATGCAAACAGAAGGAGGTTTAAATCCAAGACTTTCAAAGTGAAGGGTGACTCTAATCTTAACTCCTGGCTTTGGTAGAGGGAGGAGGCCAGATGGTGTGATTAAAGGGCAGAGTGTCAAGGTCATCCATAATTACCATAATTTTGCATTTCTTGAGCTATTTCAGTTTGTGTCACAAAGTTAATGTTATTTAAAGTGCACTCATTTGTTCACTTATTTGTTTCAGAAAAGAGACAAAATTGCGAATTTAAGAGATGTATCAAAATTCCTGCAGTATTCACGAGACTCCAGACCTGCAGGTCCAAACCATCCTCTGTGGAGGAAAGGCCAGGAAGGCATGCAGGCTTTAAATGAAGGCTTTACTTTGGCTTTCAACATCGTCTTTTCTTGTTTCACTCTCAGAAGCATGAATAGTGGNTTTTTTCTTTTTCTTTCTTGCTTTTTCTTTTTCTTTTCTTCTTCTTTTCCCTTTTTCTCTTCTTTTTTTCTTTCCCTTTTTTTCTTTCTCTTATTTTTCTATTTTCTTTTTCTTTTATTTTTCTCTTGTATATTTTCTTAATTTTTTTCTGCTTTTTCTCTTTATCTTTTTCTTATTTTTTTTCCTTCATTTTCTTTCTTTCCTTTCTTTCCTTTTTTCTCTTTTCCAATTGGCTGAGTAAAACCAGCACAAACACTTAAATGCCAGCTAGTTATTTTCCAGGCCTTTCTCCTTCAACACATTCCCCATTTCATATATTAATGCATGATAAAATGTGCAGTGTTTACTGTAAGCCTTGACATGAACTATAAGCAGCTGCATCTACAATTTGAGCATCTCACAATGCTTGTTATGGAAAACAGGTTTTACAGCTTCTGTTTGCTAGGAACCAGCATCTTTTCCTTTTGTGGTGTTGAGATCAGCAATGCTCAGCAGCCTTTGTGTGAGTGACCATGCCTGTCACAGTGGTCATGTTGTCAAGCAGGTGGTGGGGAGTGGTACGAGTTGCTGCAGACTGTGATCCACTGGCCTTACTCAGGCCAGGAAGCAGATCTGTGGGTGGAAAGTGGAAATGGTGGTCTTCTCCGTAAAAATAAAGGAAGTCTCAGCAGAAGACAATAACTGAAAGGAAGTGCATATGGAAACATCCCATCACCCACTCTGAACTGCAGTAAAACCTCATGCAGCTGAAGGAGGTTTATGAGATCTTTGAAGCATAGCCACCCACAACTGTCATCAGACCAATCTGTGTGGTGGGTTTTTTTTTTAATAACACTTTGGGGGTTTTTCCCTCCTTTTTTGATTGGCAGGTATAAGCTCTAACCCTCATGCATGTGTGTGCATATATATACATAAAGAGAGAGAGCAATCATGTACGGTTTTGTCCTTTATCCCATCCATGCTCTAAAATA
This sequence comes from Chloroceryle aenea, assembly GCA_013399075.1. Lineage (NCBI taxonomy): Eukaryota > Metazoa > Chordata > Aves > Coraciiformes > Cerylidae > Chloroceryle > Chloroceryle aenea. The sequence goes on from VWZY01003447.1 coordinate 145,378, forward strand.
AGATGAAGAATATGTTCCACAAGATAATTTTATTCACCCAAAAATTGAATGAAAAAAAACCCCAAAGACATCCCACGACTGGGACTCCCATCTTGGTTGAACATTTAAGAGGAGTTGAGTCACAGCCATGGTTTGGCTCATACAGAAGTCATGATCTTGCTCCCTTGAAATCAGATAGCCTAACCTCAGCTGGCATCAGCAGAAATCTGTTCAAATCAAGTTCAAGTGGAATCTCACTTTTACAGTCTGGGGTCAAATATTCATCTGATTTTATTTCTTTTTGCAGTTTTTAGTGAAAAGCTGACCTATGGATGTCTGGGTGTGGGGTTCAGGGGCTGAATACCATGCAGGTAGCTGGAGGAAATGCTTTCAGCTAAGTGTGTAGCTAGCGTGCTTTAAGTTCCATCTGAAGAACACCTTTTAGATGCAGTTTTCAGATGACTATAATCCCACCTCTAGTGATTCTGGTGTGGTAAATAAAAACATCAGTCGCTGACATTTATTTGAAAAATTTGCATTTTACCTAACATGCTTTGCTCCCTTCCTAGATGAAGTTTTTTTGTGTGTATTCATGTTCAGTGCAGCTGTATTGACATAAGACCTAGCTAAAAATGGATATTCAAGTCATTCCCTAAGAAACTGTTCCTACTCAGTGGAAAGAGCATGTGAGTGAATGAATGAAGTGCATAAATCCAACAGGTATGCACCTTAAGTGGCTTGTTAAAAGAGACATGGCCTCAAAAGCACAGTCATAAAGAGGAAACACAGCATGTTTCCATCCATCCAGAGACCAGGAAAGCTGCCATCCGACAGGGATGCCTAACATATGACAGCAACAGCTAACGCTAACACAAGCCATCCCCTTCTCTCCATCCTTTCCAAGTGCCTATGTCTGCCACTGCACATGCCCAGACACAACCCAAGTCCTCAGTGTGGGGTGTGTTGGTTCCAAAAATCTTGCTCTGTTCAACATGGAACACTGTGCTACATGGTTTAGGTAACAAAGGGGAGGCTCCTGCAATTGTTTATTAGGAGATGGAAGTGCATAATGTGAGACAGGACAGGAATAGGGCCAGGGAAATGTAGATAGAAATATGCACTCTCCTCAGACATCATAAATCGTGTCCAAAGTCCTTCTGTTATGATGCAGTCTAATCCATGCTCTGGACTACAAGGGCTAAATGACATCACTGAAGAAGGCTTTTTATCACTTCTTTAAGGTCATGTCAATAAAAGACCAAAACCACAGAGAACTCCCAGCAGGCCAGGTGACTCCAGTTATCTTAAGACAGAATGAGAGCAAAGCAAGGGAATCCAGTGTCCAGGCTGAGCCTCCATTCCCCAACACAGCAGTCACCCAGCACCACATAATCAGGCCCCATTCACAACAACGCATGTGAGACTGTCCCTCTCCCTCGCTGCCTGCTCTCTTCCCTCCCACAACCCACACGTGCCCGTGCCAGGCTCTCCACTGGCGATGGATGTGATGATGTAAGCAGAAGGAGCAGGTTGGTAGTTTGAAGTTGGGGGAGGGTGGGGTGGGAGTTAAAAAAAAAAAGAAAAAGAAAAAAAGAGAGGTCTTCCAATTGCTTACGATTTTGAGTTTGCCAAGCAATAAACAAAACCCCCAGAGCCGCCAGCTCCTTCAAAATTGCCATTTTTATCCACGCTGCTCCACCAAGCAGCTCGGAGCGGTACCCGCAGTACCCTGACACAAAACCACAGGAGGGTGTGGTTCCTGCTTCTGCTGGGTGCAGAACAGGGAAGCTATTTATTTCGGGTGCATCTCTGTTCAGTGAGTCATGTTTCGACTGGAAAATTGGCCACAGCTTTCTCGCAGATCTTTGTTGCCAGCAAAGCTGGCATGTTACCCAATTCCTCCCAGCTCCCTTTCTCACCCCCTCCCCACCCCCTTCCCCAGCTTGGGCTGCCTTTACATCGTTAAAACCCCCGTTTAATAATAGTCATTGTTCCATGTTAACCTTGAGAGTCGGGAAGAAAGGACAGTGAAGGGCGTAGCTGTGTGCTATAATGAGCATTTGGTGCTATAGCAGGTGGGAAAGGCTTTGGGGATCTGGGCAGATTAGAAAGAGAGGGGGCTCTAGCAGATGTTGAAGCAGGATGATGTATTGCTGTTCACTCTGGGATTCAGACAATACCAGCACAAAAGTAGAACAGGGAAACGGGGAAAAAAAAAATTGATCCCTTCTGATACAAACTGGGCTAGAAACCAGACATGCTTGAAAGTGAGCATTTAAAAAAAAAGACAAATATGTTTCCAAGCCCAGCACCTTCTCCTCTCTGTGACTGCCAGGTTTCTCTTTTAAAACACCATCTCAGGTTTGATTTATTTTACATTAACTTAAGCCTTGAAGCATTACATACAACTTCTCCTTCTTTTCCCCTCCTCCCAGGCAGAAACTGGAAACGAATGCATCTGAACTTTGTCCTCTGCAACACACACCTCAGATTCAGCCCAGACAGGACACATACAGCAGCTGTAAATACGGTCTCACCTACACACCGGAGATCAGTGGCACTTAGGAATCCAAACTGCTTTCTTCTGCTCATATTGCAACACTTCCAAAATCTTAATTGTGTGATTCCTAGCCTTGTTATCCCATAGTCAACCTCAAAAGTAAATGACATACAGTTGGCTATTAGTTAGATACCTATATAAAAAAATGTGTGCTAAGAGGACTAAAATTGATGAAACTTTGTCCTACAGAGGACTAACACCTCAAGAGGCACTGGTGCATCTGTTGTAATAAATAATCTGCAGAAGATGAAAGAAAGTCAGGCTTAGCTTTGACCTTGATTTTCTGGAATGCAAATCAAAGTGAGGCACTGGGTGCACAGCACATGGAAACGTGGAGGTTTTTAAGGCAGATACCTAAATATGGATATAGGACCTTAGTTTTGGACTCCCACTAGAGTTGAAAATCTAGGCCTAATTTCTGTTTCTGTTTGCAAAAAAAAATTGTTGTCAAGAAACTCGCATCTTTCTGAGGTTTATAAGATAATTAAAATTCTTCTCTGTGAAATAATTTCTGATCAGCAGATCATTCGCCTTTGCATTCTTTACATGTGAGTAATATACAAAATCTGGGTTACTCGGTCTTGACTGTCTCTGTGCACTGACTAATTAGTGAATCTGAAATTGTTGCTGTAGAGGGGTTTATCTGCAGACCATCCCACGGACAGCTGTGGTTTGGGACAGTGGTTGCTGAAAAAAAGCTCAGGCCAACACTTTCCAGCATCCTCAAAATCCTTCAGTCGTCCCTGATTTCTGTCTCCAAAGGACTGCCAAAAACCCCAGCAACAATAACCTTCCCTGTCAGAAGAAACACAGTAAACCAACATAGGGTATTATTATATCTATTATCCTTACTGGGGTTGTCTATCAAGGGAGGAAATTACTTGATTCCTACAGGCATCAGCTTTAATACTTAGATGGCCAAGAAACGGCGCATACCCGGAATATGTGCAAGTGAAAAGAAAGTTAAACCAGTTGGTAATACTTTATAGCAATCACAACCATCTGTAAATCTGAAGCTGAGCATGAATTAGCAAGAGTTTTTCTGACAACCATCAGTCAAAG
>VWZY01003447.1:149336-160578 GCA_013399075.1 Chloroceryle aenea
AAAACCAACCACAAACGAAACAAAAAAAAACAACCAAAACCCAAACAAACCAACAGGTCAGAGAAGCTTATCACCATACTTACATCAGGTGCCCTGTTCACCCCCCCTCATCCTGATAACTGCCAATACAGGGGAAAATCAACTGTCTTCCTGGCACATATCCCCTTTGTGTCACAGACCTTGTTCACACCCACCCGTATTCTCACATTTTATATCCATTCTTTTTACTGTTTATGGCTGGGAAAAAAATACCAAACATGAAAATAAGGTGAATTAATACTGCTTAACAATGTTTTACATGCCAGTCTTACTTTTTGTAAACAATTGTGTTACATGATGAGCAGCACCCGAAGGCACAATCTCCAGAAAGCTCTGGCTGTGACCCTATCCCTTGGTCTAAACGGAGAAGCCCCAGAATAGCAAATAGGGTACATATGGGGCACTGAGGATATGGGGCACTGAGCCAAGCACTCAGTGACAATTTTTGGTTTGTGTCTTCTTCCAGTATCTAGAGGCCTCAGGTTTGGACTGAAGGTTTTGCTACTATATCCCATATCTGGTGACCACTGACCCCAACCAAGGTGGCTGAGGCCAAATGATGCCTTCACAGAATCACAGAATGAATGGGGTTGGAAGGGACTTCTGGAGATCATCGAGTCCAACCGCCCTGCTAAATCACTACAGACCAGGTCACCACCACTGCTGGGCTCCAGCAGTTAGGCAGGAACACTCACAGACACTCAAGGAAATGGGTGAGAAAGCAAATATGAGAAATTTGATGGCAAATGGAGAGGAGAATTATGGACTCCACTGTGATAGCAGCTGCAAGTTGCATGCACAGCTCCTTCTGAAGTCAGTGGTCCTTGGGCATCTGTAGAAGCTATAATTTAAGAAAGTGAAAAGAAAAAGGGAAGAGGTGACTAACGATGAGTGTTAATTGGATCTATGGACACAGCTAAAATAAAAAAAAAAAAACTAAAAGAAAAAAAGCTTGAAATATGGTATGATTTATTGGTATGCAGGATAAGCTTTGAGCAAAATAAAAAAAAAAAATCTCTGAAATGAAAGGGAAATATGTTTCACAGTGGAAAAAAAACTCCAACAATCTAGAAGTGCTGACTGGGAATAACAACAAAAGCCAGATGGCATAAAATGGCATCTTTAGGGATTATGTGGCATAAGGAGCTGTGCACAAAAGCATGCTCTGAGTCCTTAAAAATCTATCACTGCTTACTGGGCATGCTCAGTGTCCTTAGATAGCCACATTAACTTACTTAATGTGCTCTGGCCTTAAAAGCTGGACAATCATCTCTATCATTTAAGCTCTCTGCCCTTAGTTATCCTCCACAGTTCATCAAGCTTCCTCTGCTGTGCTGTTATACATCCTCAGCATTCCAGGATATTCTGCATTATCAGAAACTTGAACAAGAGTTCTTTACCATAGCTAACAATACAAATCAACCCCCTATGGGCACAAGACTCCTCCCACTATCTTGTTCATTTATTGGGAATGATAATGAAGCTTTACAGAGCTCACTAAAATTTCTTCTAGACAGATCTGCAACATCACTAAAATGTTCTCCCATCATATGAATATGAAGGGGCAGGAAACTTATTTTCAACTACCCACCCAAACTTATACTCTACGGGATGTGAGTGTGAGATTGAGTCATTAGCGAAACATCCATTTAAACAACTCATTAACTTAATACCATAACCAGTATTGAACTTCACATTTGTCAAAACTGAAGTTCTCTGTGTGTTTAATTCCAAGAAGACCCTGCCTACTCCTTTTCATCTTTCCACCAACAAGGAAATACTTTAACTGCAATCAAAAACAAGCCTGGTATCATTTACATTACAATTGTAGAAAGTCCCATCAGTAGTTCAGACATCTAGACACCATATTCCATTTGCTTATGGAGATTTACAGAAATCTTCTTAACAGCAAAGAAGATTTCACTTCTCAGACCATCAGCTTCTAAACTCAGCCTTTTCTTCTTTCTTCAGTGCAGGATTTATACATATAAAAAGAAATAAATGAATCAGCTCTTTCTAGTTACACAAGAAACCTGTAATAGAAGTGCTGGCCTGTAGAAAATCTCTCCAACAATCTCTTATGCTTGCAGACCTGTTCTTTAAACATACGTCAGTATCTTACTTATAATAATATGGTCTATAATACTAATTTCAGGATTTAGACTTTGGTTCCTCCCTTAGGAACACAAGATAGACAAGTACGATGATTTGGTTCAATATGCAAATTTCTTCCAGATGGTTTTGGATCCTCTTGGACTGCAAACCACAAGATTCAGGAATGGAGCAACAGTTCCCCGTATCACTGGAATACTAGACATCCTTCTGAATCCACCTTTAATTAAAAGTTAAACTCTGCTGGCCTTATTTTGAAAGGCTTCGATCACTGTGAAATATTACAGTACATTTTTTTTTCTTAAATGGTGTGTAAATTTGTTACTCATGAAATGTGCCAGATTGACAGTCCTCAACCCTCCTGTATCCACAGAATGGGTGGAACAGTAACATAATCTCCTGAATGTTTTCTGGCATTCATGGGAATAATTTCACTTGGCTTCTAATTTCGATAGAAACAGAGTCAGTTCTCAGAGAAGGAAATGAACTTTTGCAAGATAAGTCCTCCCAAAATACTACTGAAAGATATTTATTTTGGTGACTGTGAGACAGGTACTAAAAGTATCTGGGAGTGAGGGAAGGGAAAAATAAGCATGAAATTCACTGTATATATCCAAAAGGTGTAAAATCATTACATTTTGGTCTGAAATTTCCAGCGTGAGTTCTCCCAGAGTGAGAGAATGCCTGACTGGTACAGAAACAGTATATCCCATTTCTATTCCCCTCCTATGGATCTCGGTACGCAGGGTGCATTCTGAATAACAAAGAACATAGCTGTTCTCCACTGTCATCTGTGAGTGGAAGATGACCCTGTAGAGCAATGATAATTTTGTTCCATTTGCAAACAGCCCAGAACTCCCCTACATTACCTTAGAGTGTCAAACAATTGACCTGGAAATCACCTCTGCTGGAAAATTAGCTGTGACTAAGTCCCTTGTACCTCTTTCTTGAGAATCAGGAGCAATTGAAACATGAAAACTATTTAGATGGGGATTTATGAAGCCAGAACTGTCCTGATTAAGTTGAGCTGAAAAAGACCAGGGATATAGTAAGGCAGTTAAGAAAAATGCAGCTGAACCTTGGAAAAATGTGGTGTTGAGGACTATCTTTGCATCAGAGACCTTGTCTGACACAGCAGATTTAGCAACAGCCACACTACACCAGTATACTCAGAGTCCTTTACCACAAGGATGTCCATTGTACCATTTTGAGGGCGAAACAGTTGAAGTGAATATCCATGAGCATGCCATTACCAGAGGGAAATGATTTTAGTGCAAGCTAATGGAAACCACATTACAAGAGTAAATTATTTTACTGCAAGCCTATGAAAACCACATTACAATGGTCAAACAATCTCATTTCAAGTCCACCGAGACCACATTAATAAAGCCATTATCAAAGTAAAACAATTTCAAATGAACTCTACAGGGATTCAGTTTTAAATGGCAACAAGATTTCAATGCATGTTGAAAAAGGCCCCTTGAATGTTATTATGGTGTACCATCAAATGTACAATCAAAGTTATGGGGGCCTAGCTACATGATCGTAAAAAAATGGGTACAGCCTCTTCCAAAATCTACTAATTTGACTAACAATTTGCTATTAATTACCATTCGAGTTCTATTTATTGCTTCCTTTCCAATGCGTGACATGAGTTCATTAGAAAGAGGTACATGCACAATGAATTTTAAAATGTTTCAAGAAGCCCTTATGACAACCCAAAAGGCAGTAACCTCATTCAGCCACTTGTGACAAGCACGTGTGCAATATAGTGGGAAGGAAAGAGCTGCAGTAAGTCCTTCTCCTTTTGCCTCTTCTGTGCCAGGAGCAATAACTGTGCCAGGAGCACATGCTGAAAAGAACACAGGACTTGTGTCTGAATTAATCTGCAAAGCAGAGTCTGCATAAAAGAAGGAGGGAAGTGGAGAACCTGCATGGTCCGTCATGAAATGGGGAAGGCTGTAGTCAGATCAAACAAGCTGTTGTGGTATTTATCTGTTATACCCATGTCTGTGTGCAAACACTCATACACACCTGTAAGAAATGACCTCAAGTGATGCTTTCCCTTTCTCCTTTGATTTGTTCCCCCAGCATCCTTTGTGTTCAATCCTGCTGTAGGAAAGTAAGCTTTTGCCATCAAGCTGAAGATAACAACATTTCTGTATGGTTTTTTAGAGGTAGTCTCAGACATTCATCTTTGATGGATGAGCCCAGACATTAGCAGGTCCTTTTCACTTTGTAGAGTGAACAGCCATGAAGCTTAGAGTGCAACATGCTCACCTTCTTTCACTCTCAGTGAATCTCTAATGCTCACCTGCAAAGGAATGGAGCTTTAGCAGCATAGACCCGAGTCTACTGTCACCAGACTAAGTATATTTTCTTGGCCAAGAAAGTCCCCAGAAGTGTGCACGTGAATCTACTCCAGCAGGAGCTGTTAAACATGGCTCCCCAGAAGAAAGTAAGAAAGACTAGTATGTGACTCTGGACAGCAGTCTGGTGCCTATATGCTGAGTGTGTTCTGACATACAAAAGAGTCTGTATCAGAAGCAACAGGAGAAATGCCTTGCTTACCCCAAGTCACACATCCTGAGTTGAATCTTGAGGTGCCTTCCAAGACAAGGAAGAACATGAGAAGCATTCCAGAACAAGGAAAAACAAAACAAGACCAAACAGAGTATAACCCAAAATAACACATTCCTCCAATACTCCTTGAAAGCTCCACAGAACTGTAAAATTGCCAGATTTTGTGAAACTCACCTACATTGTGCTTGTCCTTAGAAGTATACAAACATTTAAATTAATGCTAAACTTTGTCTGCTCTGCTTTACAACTTACGGACATCACAAAAGGGATCTGCAACAAATGTTTTAAACATATCTCACCTTACTGGGAGATAAATCTGTCAGATAAATATAAATCTTTTTCTAAGCTACATACACTGGAATGATTGCAGATGTATTTTTCTGAATGTACTGCACTGGAATAATTCAAATGAGCATGTTACATGGTGTTTGAAAAGATTCAAAACCCTTCTGTCCTCCAGTAGTGATTCATTAGAAGAAAGTACACCTCTGGCTATGGTCAGATTTAAGGCAGAACTGTTGATTTGCTCAGTTTCTGCCCAACCCTCAATGATATTTTAATGCAGTTTTTGTGTTCATCTCTAACAGTGCTGCTAAATAGGTCTGATTCTCTGCAAAAATAATAGTTTTTCAAAATCAGCATTTTCCCGCTGATTTGCCAGCTGTTTCAATAAACCCCTTAAACTTACTAAGTGGTACGTCTGAGTGCCATCCACTGCACTGATATTATATGGTTAGATTCTGCTGATCTCAAGTACAAACATCTCTTTAATAAATACATAATTTTCTATCAAGCATAAGGTAGTTTGGGCGGTGTTTTTAAAAACATTTCCCAAATAATCTCAAAGCAAATAGGCACTGCACACCTACTTAGGCAAATCCAAAAGCTTCTGACAATCTGTACCTCTGCTTGTATTTCTACTTTTTCTGTTACTGCAACTACTACCAATTAAGCAAAAAAATAATTATTTGAGATTAGTCCATTTAAAAGTAATATTAGGGTCTTGAGTTTGAACATGCATTTTCAATAGGTCCTTCACTACCTTAGAGGTGAGGATTTCAGATGCACACACAAAATCGTAATCATAGCACCATGAAAATGGCTAAAAGGCAGCTGATTTCTCAAAATTCATTTGTGAGAAAGAGAAAGATGAAATAAGCATAGCCCACAGCCTTACTTAGACTCCAGGTGTATCACAGGATTGAGTTTTCTTCCCTTTGTCACTTTCTTGAAAGTCTTAACCTTACTTGGGTATGCACATTTTTATCAGTTCTGGAAGTTGAAAGAAACAAGAAATTAAGGCTCGTAACAACAGTAAGAACACAGCTATAATAAATTCAGTAAGACAGGAATACTTGTGGGTTTTATTTAGAACCAGTTACTTCTACCCACAGAAATTTCACAACTATTGATTTGTTGCAGAAATAAATGCCTCCAAAACAAAGTTGACTCACTGTGTTTCTACAAATTAAAAAAAAAAAAAAAAAAAAGAAAAAAAAAAAGAAAAGGTTTTCCCTTACTAATACCAGGAAAGACTGTGGATTTTCTTTTCAGACCCTTGTTATTTTGTAATCCTGAGCACATGTGTTTCAGTGTACTAGAAGGAAGTGGGGTGGGTGTCACTGCTGAAAACTTCTGGTGAGGATTCTTTTTTTTTGTTTGTCATTTATAGGGAAAGCAGGCGCAACAGCTTTGTGGTAGTATACAAAAGGTGCAGTAGATACTGCAAGTGAAAAAATACCACCGAGGTGGTAGAACTTCGTCACTGTTTCCAGGAGGGGAGATCCTCCATCTCGAAGCAGCAAGTTGTTGCACTCACCAAGAACATTAATAGAGCAAACACACACACTGACCTAGAAGGACAACAGAATTAGTCTCCAAGCCAAAGTTCATGGAGAGCATTCCACTAAAATACTTGGATTCCCAAGTACTGGTCACTCAGCACTGGCATGTGTGTACTGGAAGTGAAGACATGTAAGCAGCTGGTCTGGAACTTGGTATTTCCAAGCTTGGAAATGCACAGAGTAGACACAGAGATTAATCTCTGCTAAAAGCAGTCCTTAGGCCACTCTGAATATGTGTTAGCCTTGCAATCTGTAAAGATTGTCTCAAGCATGGCTGGAGAAGCCTCTAAAACACTTAGGACCGTGCACTCCCCACCACACCTGGTGGGTTAATACACGGGGCTGATAGGCTCAGTAGACTGTGAGATGGACAGAAGGTAGGTGGAAGTGAAGCAAACCACATTTACAGTCTTGAGGCTGTTTCCAAAGAAGAAAGAAAGAAAAAAGAAAAGAGACATTTTTTTTAGTATTGACAAGGTGGAGGAAATATTTGGGACCCAATACAAACTTAGACCCAAAGCTTGATCTGAATCTCTATTGCCATCAGCTGCTATTAGAAATCAGGATATATTTACTAATCTTGACTTCAGCCTTTGTATTGATATCCCATTCTTTGGACTGACTTTGAAAATCAACAGATCAAGACAAAATATTTTTATCGGCTTTAATATATTTGCACAACTGCAGATGCTGTTGTCATCATGTGTGTCAATATCTAGGTGATTCATTGGCTGTGGTGCTGACAATCCTCATGACCTGAACAGACAGAAGTCAAAAAGTATGACGTTAGCATAAGTGGAGACTGAGCAGGTGTAGAAACTGCACATGAAATGTTACATTACCCAATAACCAATGTCAAATCATAAACTGTTTACTGGGGATTTATTTCCAGATTAAAAAAAAAGTATACTAAAAAAAAGGATGAATGAGGTGGAAACTAGATGAATTTGAGAAATTTAAGCACAACTTTCAGCATTTCATAGCAGCCTAAGTGAGCACCAGTGTCTCTGCATAGTGGCTTTGATAAAGGATGCAAGTGGAGAATCCAGACCAAGCTGTTCTTGCATGTGAGGTTCAAGAATCGACTCTGGCAGGCCAGTGTATGTCACAGGACATTTACCTTAGTGTAAGAAGTGCCATATTGTCCATAAACAGTGGATAAGTTGTATTAATTCTTAAGAGAGATTCAGTATTTATGACCTTGTAAGGCTCTTCTCTGCATTGACACACCAACCACGTTTCTGTTAGTGTGACACAGGTAGACACCAGCATGGTTTGGGCTTTAGAAGTTCATTATAGGCTTATTGGTGACAATGTTTTGAGGAAAAGACGGATTAAAGTTTAGAGGAAGAACATGCTCACGAGCTTCTCACTTCTTGGATCAAATACATAAAACAGGGTTGGCAATCTCAAACAATTTTGGAATCCATCACAGCTGAATCAATTTGCTAACAGAGACAAAAATCAAGAATAAGCAGCAGTGGTGCCTGTCTGGTTCTGTTTGTGGGCTCATATCCACTCTTCATTTACTTCTTGCTCTGCAAGCATCACACTTCATATAGGACTTTACAATTCATGTTCTCTGAATACAGTTAACACAGTGTGACCTGATTTCTGAAGAAAGTTGCAACGATTTATTTTCTCAAACAACAAGATCTACTCTTACGTTTTTTTTCATTTCATTTTTTCCTTTCCTTATATTTTCTTGTGAGTTCTATATGTGTAAATGCTACAGAATCTGAAACATTTGGTGAGGCTGTACAAAATTACAGTTTAAACAATATCACTTACCATAAATTGTTCTCTGAACTTTTGTTTTCAGTGATATTACTTTGGATCTATGTTTTCTACCCATGGATAAGAGGAGGTGAAAGAAGGTGCTCCTTGGGAAAAGTTCCCTTTCTCCCTAAGGGAGAATGAGCAGTTTTCTTTGGGATGTCTGTTGTTCTGCCCCAGCCAGTCTTTCCTTGTACTGGTCTTTGAAGTGAAAAACCCCTCTTCTCCCACCTGTCATATCTCTGACACATAGAATGTGACAGACTTTGAACTTCAAAGGTTTGCCCAAGAAAAGTGGAGAGGTCCAACTATTGAAAAAGAAAGAGTGACGGGGTGAAACAAAAAAAAAAAAAAAAGGAGATACTTTGTTTTAAAAGGGAGGAGTAGCTGGAGCACATAAAAGTCAGGTATTCTGCTTCATCGTATCACCAACAGCATTTGTGATATTCCTATTGCAATGCACATCGTGGAATATCTCTGAATTAAAAGCTGAATTTTGCGGGGCGGACTCCAGCAGTTCCCATCTGCCCTGATCAGCTGCTATAATTGTAGTTTTAAAAAAGGCAAAACTTATCAGCTAAGAGAACATGTACGAAGTTAATTTAACATTTTAAATGGAGTGTATTGTAGAGACGATGATATTTGAAGGTAGTGAGCAAAATTAGCCTCAAGTACATTAACTAATTTCTCAAATTTTCTGGGAATTAAACATTTTAATAGCCTGCAACATTGAGGATAATAATGATTTCTGCAGTTTCCTTAGCAGAGGAGCAGGAATAATATAACTTTTTGAGAAACACTACTTATTTTAAAATAAAACTAATCTTTTACTATTATTATTTTCCTCCTTTTTGTTTTGTTTTGTTTTGTTTTGTTGATAGGTAGAAGGTACCTAGTAACTTTGAGTTACATAAATATATGAGTAAGCTGTGGCACTTATTATCCAAGTGAGGACCACTTCAAGCAGTGCTGTGATGTAATGTTAAACTCTTTTGGAAGCTACTCTCACAAGCAGCATTCATTTCCTTCCCTCATTTCTGCCCTCCCTGTAGACACAGGGATTTTCTTCAATACATTGTGCACAAAAAGAATATCCAGGTCCATAAACATCAGATATGCCTGATTTGAGGTCCTCACCTCAGCCTGATGCCTTTGACAAGCTTAGAACTGGGTCTGCCATTCACCTCAGCAGATTCCCCATCACATAAATGTCAATATTTGTGCAGGTACCTGGAGAACAGTACATAGATTGTTTCTTCTCAAGCTTTCACCCTTAAGTGCACCTCATTCAGATAAAGAATAGGTGTCGTGGGATACAGAACAGGCAAAACACACATGTGGTATTACTCCAAATGTGGTTGATTTCACTGAATAGACACAAAATGTAATTGAAGATGGTCCCTTCAACAGATAAGTTTTAGGCAATAATTTCAATTTCAATTAACTGAGGCAAAATAATGTATCTAAACCAGACAATTTTACCTATGTAGTAACACAAAAGAAAAAAATGAAAAACAAAAATTAAATGGTGTTGTGTTGTGCTGATTTAGAAAAGGATATTTCATATTTACAAATGGTATCCAAGGTCTAATTTAACAGAGAGCAAAATCTGACCTGCATTTTACATTTAGTGCAGAAGGGCTATGTATTGTTCTGTTCAGGTTATTTCATGTCCTTGCTCAATACAAACTTTGTAAGTAACCATATGCCACCACGATGCCTCTAAACTGAATGCAGAATTAAAATAATTATGATAAACCCCCTGCATATAATTGCTTATCTGGAGAAAATGATTTAAGTCCAATTCCTTGTCAGAAAGGGATGGAATTCTTGCAATTCAAAGCACTCTGTGCCAATATTCTGCATATTTAAATATTTGACTTTTTAGAGGTCTAGATAACTGTGTAGCAGACTGACCCATAGATACAGGTTAAGTACCAATGGGTCAAAGATTGCACCAAAGCTCACAATGCCCAGTGCTGGGTTCCCAGCACTCATGTTAGAACTTCTCAGCAATTTGCAGTAATTTTTTTCAGAAATTCTCTCTGTTATGTATTAATTTTTAAAAGTTTGGGTTTTTTTTTTATAATTGTTTGTTTGGTTTGGTTTTGTTTTTTTTGCTTTCCATGGAAAAAGAATCAGGCAAAACCCCCTCATGTTTTCCTTTCCTTCATGACCACTCCAGCATATATGGTTCTTGGGCTCATAACTTTTGTTTCCATTGTCTCCTCTTCTTTATAAATGACAATACCTTTAAATCTGCAATCCTTGCAATTTTTACCAAGACATTTTTCCATACATAATGCTTATCTTGGCTCTGTAAATTCATTACTGGTGTTCTTTACTGTTTGCTGTGACTTCAAACTTTTTCTGCCTCTGTCTCCCAGAATAAAAGACTCAGTCTTTGTCTGCATGGTCAGGCAGGCAGATCCCTTTGCAAGGAATCATCCCACTCCACTATCCTGTTTCTCTCTATGTTCTCACAGAGTCTGTTCCTTTTGCTCCCTGATCAGCACCTGTGAAGTACAACTTGTCTTTAGAAAAGCAGCCACAGTAATTCTTTTGCAGACAAACAATCTGTTCTCTGGATTTTCATTAAAGTGTGTTTATCTCTGGGCCTGGAAAGGATGACCTCTTCTTAAATAATGGTCATGAATCATAACTGTTAATTATCTGTTCACTGAACCCTTTCTCAGTAAAAATGCATACATTCTGATCCAAATATACAGGAGGAAAGAATGTTATTCTATTCATGCTTAAATATGACCTGAGAAGAAATTCCAATAAATGACCTCACCACTGAGACATATGATAAAGTATATGAACTTCGTGTTCCACATTTGGTTGTTGTTTTTTTTTTTTTTTTTTTTTTTGTTTAATATGTATAA
>VWZY01003447.1:192509-218314 GCA_013399075.1 Chloroceryle aenea
GAATTGAGGGTAGTACTACCAATCCACTCATTATAAAGTGATGCATCAGTGCTAAGCACCATATACTGACTTTCTAAACAGCAATAATATCACAGTGAGTCATTGCCTTTGGTAGCCTGAGTGGAAGTAGGAAATCTTACTCACACACAATAAAAACAAGAGGTTTGACTGTATTTTCTAATGAACAAGGTTGCTAATCTGTTTCATTACAATGCTTACAAGATGTCAAGGTTTTATGGGCAAAGACGTGCGCATCCCTCACGTGCAACACTGCTATGTGAAATTCCTGCAGAGCTGGGGAATGAGCACTTTATCTATCCTCTTCTCAGACTTGCCAGTGGGCAGATCAGATCAGTTAGTCCACTTCAGCAGCTCAAACGGTGTGGAAAATAAAAGGTTATTTAGAGCAGCCTTCAGGCTGCTTTAATTTAAAGCAGAGGGTGGGAAATTCAAATTACAGGTAATATAGATGGTATCAAGAATTCTTCTAACTTTCTCTGACCCAAGCACAGAAGCAAAGAAGCAAAGTACTTGAGAATCAGGCTTTATTAATAAGACCTGTGAACAACACTTACATATAACAGACTCACACCCTAAAGAAAGGTGAGTATAAGATAACTTCTAGGTGCCATTCACTTCTTTCTTCAAAACACTCACATTGGCAAACAGGTTGATTTTGTTCCCATCCAGCTGTTTCATTTAGTTATCTAAAGGGTGTCAGGAAAATATCCTCCTTCTTAACAATTTTTCTTCTCTACATGCCAATTTGTTAATTTTCTAACATGAGTTTAAAAAAAAAAAATCAAAACTGGACTGACTGTTTCCCCAAAGCATTTTTAAACCATTGTCTTGTGAAGCAGTGCTGTGGGACATTGAAGTAATAATGCTTCTCCTTTAATGTCACACAGGGGCCTGGTTCTAATGNCATGGACATGTTTTCCCTGGTTACTCCTGATGCCCTAGTCAGCTTCACTGTGCTCCTTGGTCTTTGACAATATATTCTTCTTGAAACCTGCCTCATGAGACTGCTTGGAGAAATGGCAACATTGAGATGGTTGATGTATGGAAGCCCTCTCCTAATGAAAGGGCATCAATATATCAGAAAGGGATGTGTGGGGGGATAAGCTGAAGACATCGGTTAAGACAGGAGTTGTGTGATAACTTACCCTGGATACCTTAATGCCTAGGAGTTCACTCACGGATCACTGTCCCTGTTGTAGCTGTTGCTCCATCACAGAACAGAAAGGGAACTGCTGCCTCTTCACAAAGCTTCACGGAGAGTAAGGAGAGGTCCAGAAAGCCAGAACAAGTGGTGAGATGCTGGTCAGCATGATGGAGAATAGATTGCATGATCCACAGGATGGGTGACCTCTCTGGGAAACATACCCTCCCAATAGGAAAAGAAGGATCCAGTTTAGGCAACTGGTGTTATAGAATGGTTCGGGTTGGAAGGGACCTTAAAAATCATCTAATTCCAAGACCCCTGCCATGGGCAGGGACACCTCTCACTAGAGCTGGTTGCTTAAAGCCCCATCCAACCTGGTATTGAACACATCTGGTGGTGAAACATCCACAAACACCCACAGTTATGGGGTGGGATATGAATCTGGATACAGCCCTCCGTTTACTAAGAAGCGCTTTGAACAGGTTCTAGAAGAAATGCTACTATTTTTGAACAGTGGATTAATTTGTACTTGTCCTCTACACTGGAAGGCAGTGAACAGCTTTAAATGAGAAATATTTTCATTTGCAGGTGAAAACTTAAAGCAGAATTTAATTTGAGAATTTGTAACTACTGCCTGCTATCAGTCAATGAAAAGTCTGTAAGTCTATTTTTTAGGCGTATTTTTGGCTCTCATTTCTAAATCACATATTGTTTATATTTACAAATTTTTCTAAAGAATATTTTCAATATTCTGGAGCTTTATTTAATCATTGTCTTGTTTTTTTCCATTTGTTTCAAAGTGAGAACACACAGCAGGAGAACTATTATTTTTGTCCCTCTAAAATACTCTACATATCTTTTTTGTTTTTTCCTTTTCAGACTGAGGAGTTGTATGATTCAAATAAATCCAACCTTTTCTGTTTGAAATGCTCTCAGTAGGATTATGCACTGTGTGTTTCTGGCTGTAATCTTTCTTGCTAAAAGGGAACAGATAGGTGTAAATGATATTCACACCTCTTAATTGGAGTCATTAACAGTTCTCTGGGTTATCTTCCAGAATAAGACCTTGGGCTTTCTAAGGAGCAACTACAAATAAGAGCCAGGAGTGGCTGCAAACTTGCTCATATAGGAATGTCAGTCAAGACTCTGATTTTGACGCTTGGCTTTTTTTTTTTTTCTTTTCCCCCCAACATTTCTTTTCTGGCAACATCTCTACTGTGTCTACTGTAGACAAGTTTTTATGAGCAAGAAAGTGCTTTTGTTGGTATAGCTGTGTCATTTGAGCTGATAGAAGGAAGACCATCACTAATGTTTTTTTTTTCCTTGTACATTCTGTATCTATTAGGAGATATTCCTGGTGTAGTGACATGAGCTGCAGGCAGGAATTTGTGTTTCTTTCTTTCGTGATGTAAGTTCTTAAAAGTGTTCTTGTTTGTTTGTTCATGTTCAGCATTGTGCAAACATTTTTGCAAGTAAGGAGAAAAAAAAAATATCAGTTATTTACCCTGTTTTGCAGAACAGAAACAGAACTGATGGAAACAATGCAACAATGCTCTCTTGACAGCCTGATAAAATACACTAAACAATTAATGAAAAATTCAGGTACAAATCAAATACAGTTTATTCATGAAACTGAACTGATTTGCACTGCTTAATTGTAGCAAACATCAAAACATCCTATCACAGCATCTTAAAAAAAAAAAAATAACATCTCTGCATGCTTTCCTTGCACTTACCGATGCACACTCCTGCCCCAAATCGACAGCTTGATTTCTTACCCTGTACTAGCAGCCATTCCTGTGGTGTTCACAGGTACAGATATAACAAATGCTACACTATTTGCCTTTGAACTCTAGTCCAGCCAGAATACATCACCACCACAGAAAAAAATAATCTTTTTTTGCACTATCCAGATAAGTAGGAAGCTTGCTGATGAGCCCACACTGCCTTAAAATTAATGCAGCAGCATTAATTCTTAATTCTTACTGTTAGGTCAGCTCATACCAGTGAAAACACTTAAGTAAAAAGAGTCTCAGTAACTGCAAGATGATAAACCAACAGTCAAATAAGAGAAAGGGTATGTATAAAGGTAGCATGTACCTCTGCTGTATTCCTTAATTTGACCACACGGACTCTTTAGATCTGGATAAAATAGCAGGAGGTGTTAAATAAAACGACTGGTTAAATGTTGCCTAGAGAAAATTTCATAGTGGCAAGCAACCTACCTCCTTACTTTAAGTTCAGAAACTGTGGGATAATTTAGATCTCATACAGACAAGGCCAACCAAAACAAACCCTCTCTATAGATAGATGCAATCGAGATAGGATTTTTGTAGGTAGAAATAAATTTAGCAATGGTTTCTACAAGTATAGAAACTGGACATCATAAAATATGCAAGTTTGGGTTTGAAAATGAGATGGACTTAAAAGTTAAAAACCTCAAAGTCTGGCAAACTCACCAACTCATAGATTTTTGTAGGAGCCAGATGGGTTCCCAGATGCCCTATAAGATGTATAAGTCTAAAGATTCTAAAAATAGGACAAATGGACCATCATCCTAAATTGAAAATCATCTTCGATTGTTGTAGGGAATGCAGATGAAAGATGAGAGGGTGATCTTGTCTGTCACATGGTCTGAAGTATAATTCTGGGTCCCACCTTTGCTCATCACCCATCAGAACTATTGGTCTCCAACTCCAACTATCTCTTTTTCAGAAAAATGTGATCTATGGTATAGTCTTCCCTCCACCCTATGAATAAAAACATTTGTATAAAAAATTCCCCAGACGACAGCTTTTAATACCAAGTTACTGCATATTTAGAGGAAATTTTTTCTCAAACTATTCTCTATCTGTCCAATTTGACATAAAACCCTCTGCTATAAATGAGTGAAAGAACTTTAGTATGGGTGTTTGAAGTGAGTGCTCCATATAGGCTCCCATAGACACTTACCCTTTTGAGCTTTCTGTCTAGCCTGATACACATTCCACCGTTGAGCTCCAGTGAACTCCAAGAAAACACACCCACCCATCATCTCATCATTTATTGAATTCCTTTTTATTGTAGAAGACAAGAGCACTTTTTTTGTTTTGTTTTGTATTGCTTTGTTTTGGTTTTTTTTTTTTGGTTATAATCTGAGGACATGCTGTGCTATGAGGACCCTTGGAGCTGTACAAGCCAAATAAACCTTGCACTGACATTTTAAAAGTTTCTTTGCATTTGTACAGCCTGGCTGTAATCCTTCTGTGTCTCAGAATTCACCACACTATCAATCACTTAAATTATTGAACCAGATTTCACATAAAATGCATTTTGTTGTGGAATACATATATGTTCAAACTTTAGTGAAGCTTCTTCCCCTCAAACCATGGAACAGATAGAAAAGGTGAGGCCAAGATGAGCTGTCCCGGGAAAGGAGGCTGAGGTAGTGCAAGGAGAATCATTGCTTTGGGAAATGTTTTTAAAGATAGTTAAACAAGATTCCCCCCCAAATAATTTTCTCTTTTGTGATTTAAAAGGCACATGAATACTCATGGCAAGAGCAGTAATACATAACAGTGAAGATACTATATTGATATATGGCTAATATCACAGTACTACAAGGCAAATTGACAAATCGAGAAAGAAATGCAACACAAATAGTTTAGTAATTCAAAACCACATAAGTCGTAAGTATTTCTCCCATTCTGTTCCAGTTGGCTTTCCATATTACTGGGCGTTATTGGTTTAAATGCATAAGAAGGTAACTTCTGTTATCTCAGAGCTGCTGTGTGAGTGCTAATTCTGACTTCTTACTGTCTGCCTATTTTTGTTTTTCTATATGAATAAAAACGATGTAAAAAGGTATTTTTATACTTGATTTAGAGAAGTTCAGCAATGTTCAGCTCCCACTAGAAAGCTATCTTTCTAAATGCAAGAGCTATTTTTCCAATGATTTTGTTGTCTCCTATGAATTTTTTAAAAATGTAATTTATTCATGAGCAGAAGTGAATAAAACCACCGGTTTCCCAGTGGAGTCGTACTGTTAACATGAACCACATCTTTCCTGACCTTGCATAGCAATCGTAGGGGCTGCACTCCATAATTGGTCCAAATACAAATACACTTGTAAATCAGGTAGGTTTCCTGGAACTTTGGAACAACACCAGTGCGTCTGGTTTTATTCAGCCCCAAGTTTCAATTGCAACTGACCAAAAAATTACACGCCAACTAAACCTATCAGACCTTTCATGCCTGAGCCTTCCACCCCCGTTCTCTTCTATACAAATTAAAATGAGGTTCTTTGCTGAAGCCAAGAATCTTCCAATATGCTTGTCATGAACTGCTGAATTTACTGTTCACATGTTTTTTACAATACAGATTAAGTGTGGATCCAGAGCTCTGCTTCAAAGGGGCCCTCCAACTGCCATATTTTCATCATAGCATGCATTCACAATGCAAATATAATATCCATCTGGGCCTTTTATAGGCTTAATTTATCCCTGCTTATTTATCATAATTAAGTGCACCATATGATAGGAATCCTTGTGGTATCTCTACTGATCTGGAGTAGGGAGAGATCACTAACCCTACTTATGAAATCCAGCAATTAAATTACATGATATCACTCATCATAAAAAAAACAAACTCTCTGCTAATGACATAAATGTGTTGGACTAACCAGTTTTGTTCTAGCACACATGTAAAATAAGGGAAGAAAAGTGACAGAGCATCAAAGATGAGAGAGCCCTGCAGAAGCCCCAAGGAAAGTTCCCAAGTCACTGGAGTTGAAAATACGGTACACCATGGATTAGTTCTGCAGTGATAGAGGTGTAACCAGGGGACACGAGTTGCCTCAAGAACCCCAGGTTGCTGGGTTTGGAGAAGCTCTGCTGAAATCAAGTTTAGGTGACTCCGGTGAGGGTGCTTTAAGATACTTTAAGTGCAGTCTAATCCAGGGCTGACACACCTTCCCATCTCTTCTTGCTATGACCGTGCTCTCATAACAAGAGGATAGGGATGCTGTAGGTCCTAGGCTTCGACTGATTGTATGATTCTGTGGTCAGTCCTATACTGTTTTTCTTTATAGGCATGGTCTGAGATATTTTGAACTAGATTTGTTCAAACAAGCCTGAAGTGTGTGTCTATACTAATGGAGATACTTAACAGTGACAAGGTGCCTCACTCGCTTTGAAACTAATGTGAAATTTCTGCACACTAAGGGGGTGCCATGAGGCTCGGCCAAAAAAAAAAGCAAAAGCCAAGAACAAATCCATATTTGTGTTTGGAAGAGCTGAACATCTTTTGTTGTTCCCAGACACAGCAGTCAGTGGGTGATGCTGTCTCCTTCTCAGACCAGACTCTGTCAGAACTTTGTCCAGCTGTGATGAAGTTACAGTGATCCTGTCTTCTTTCCTCTTTTCCCTCTTTCCATGGCACACAAATCCCCAGTCCCCGCACCATATGTGGAAGATCTCAAAGTCCTCTTGTTGAGGTTTGTCTAGACAATAAATGTGACATCATTAGAAAGGACAGGTCTGTCTTCTAGTCTGTTTCCATTTCTCACAGGTTCTTCATTACTTTTTATTCAAAAGCTCCTTGCTGAAAAGCAGTCAGCATCTTCCTAGGCAGACTCTTCAGCCCTTCAGAAACCTGGCAGGTCCCAGGTAGGCACCAAATCCAGGGTCAGTCTAGAGATGGGTTAACAGGGAAATATTTGGGCTGAGAGAATTTTCAGTTCAAATAGGGAAGCCCACTGTGACATTAAGCAGCTATGAGCCATGGGCTTTCGTTTGTTTAAGTGCATTTAGTTGACTTAAATTTTCTATACAGGCCCTTGTGGCATTTCCCAAAGTGCTTAAGAACTTCATATACCTAATTCCCATTGAAATTTGGGCCTTAGGAGTTGCTGGCTGTCAGCAAGAGTTTCAGAAATCTTACCATGTCTTTAATGAACTTACAAGTTTTAATGAATAGTCATGCGATTTTGGAGTCTTCTTGTCTGGAAGCAAAGCTGGGCTGTAAATCATTACACCATTAATAGCTGTTCCTTCGCCTTTCATTCCTAAGTATGGTAGTAATTATCTGTTTTGCAAAGCATAATAAAATATGTGTCTTCATATTCAGAATATTCATGTAGAGACAATTCTAAAGTTATCATAGATGATGTATAGGCAACAGTGTGTCCATAGTTAACCAGAATTCTTAGAGAGCTTAGTTTCTAAGCCCAGGGCCATAAACTCTGGTTTGGGAAGTCACAGTGCCCCGTAAATCACCAGAAAAGAAAGGAAAAGATTTCTTCAGTGTTGGAAAAATGCTATATCCTTGCTGAGTTGCAGATCCTTAAAACTTAACCCGATGTCAAATTCTTGACCAATGCTTCTTCTATGTGTTCACTCATCCGAAAGGTGTTTCCTGTCTTTGCAGTTAAATATGCATGGGCATTACTGAGCTTGCAGTATTTGAAGAGAAATTTTGAAGAAAACTTATGCATTATTTTCATGTAGTTAATTACTGCTGTTAATAATTTTGCCACTCTTCTTGTTGCCACAGGAGACTGACCCTATGGAGACAGCAGCTTAGACCAGCTGCTCTCTTCCAGGCACTAGAAGGACCTACTGTCAACCTCCAGCTCTGTGATTACTCATCCGTACTGGCAAACACCACTCAGTAAGGTGTTGGTACGACAGATCTGCTCACTCTCCCTCTGCTGCCGTGTCCTGAACACGTGATTTGCAAGCTCCTACATTTCCCCCTGTGGCTTATCAAGCTTACAGTGATGGTTTTATACCAGCCTGTGCTCCTGCTGCTTTATGTCACCTTAAACTTTATCTCCATCTTCACAGTGGTTACAAAAGTATTATACCACATTTGAAATATAAATTTGACATTTGGTCTTTTTTTTATTTTTTTTAGGAGTCTTAATAGTAAAATATTNACTCTTATGGCTTGAAAACTACATGGGGGATTAAAATACAAGCTAATAGAGGGAAACTTCCTTTGGTGCCAGGAACTGGTTGAGTTAGATTGCGTTCTCCACCAAAATTGCACACGGGGAGATTGTTGAACTGTNACTGTGCATAAAAGGGGCAACTTCAGGAACTGCAGAACAAGTGCATGGGAAGATAGAAGCACAAGAGGTATAAGCAACCTTTAGGATGGTGGAGTGTTTTCATAAGGGTTATATGGAATGTCCGTGCTTCTCTAGCAGAACCACAATGTGAATGTTACAGCACAGTTCAAAAAATGCAAAACCCCCAGAACCACTAAGATAAGCACAGACCTGCAAAGTTTCTGTTGCTATGACTGTGCCATGATAAGCAAGTTTATCAGAGCCTTTCAGGCCAAATACAGAATATTCTCACAAGAAGAGTTTTCCTGCCAACTGTTACAAAAGCCCTTTTCTGTCCGTGCTGGGAGCTGCCCGACAAATGCCAGCTGGGAACACAAGAAGCTGGTGCAGAGGGGGGTCTCCGTAGATAGGCACTTCTGAGGAGGTAGAGTCTGTAGTGTAAATCTGTTCTACAGCACACTGTGTTTAGAAGTGGCTTCACAGGGTGGTAAAATGCCCTAAAATACCCAGTTTTGCATAGATCCAAGAACCAGCACTAAGCTGTGCAAAGCCCGGTTAAGCTGTGTCCTGCTCTAGCAGTGTGCTTGAATAATTGAAGGTACTCTGCCTATGTGAGGCAGGATTCAGTGGGACCTCAACTCTGTTCATTTACTAGGTTCTTGAATTATTAATTCAATTTATCTGTAAGTTTCTTCTTCAGGGTTGGGGCAGGTATGAAGTCAGGCAAGGATTTTGTTTGTTTGTTTTACAATGATCAAAAAATGTTTAAGGATGTGTCTTGGCTTTGTGAATCCCCTGTACCTTTTTTTTTTTTTTTTCTCTTCTAGAATTTATTTCAGAATATTTCTTAGCCATGTGTAAGAGACAACACCACCACTTTCTCTTCAAACCATGGCTTTCTGTGCTGGGGTACCTTGTGCAGTTCTTGCTGATTTTAAAGTCCTGAAAATAGACTTGAGGAAACGTTGGATATGCTGAGCACAACTTCAGAAGAAGATTAAGTCAGCTAAAATGTGGCTATCCAATCATATTGAAAGGACGGGATAGCTTCCAACAGTAATTCTTTCTGGGTTGAAAAGGGTAAAGTAATGCTTCCTGGGTTTGGCTTCAGCAACTTAAACTAGCAATTTTGGCCCTTCCATTTTTTTAGAAAGAAGCAAGAGCGCTTCTGTCTTTTTTCAACATTTAGTAAAATTATGTTTCTATGTATATGGAAAAATGGTCATCTGAATTTTTATTCATTCTTCAGTTTGTATCCACCAAACTTTTCTTTTTCTCTCATACTTGTCTTTCTTTCCATCACATCAGTTCCTTCAGAAACATGCTAGCAGAAGGGAATGAAATAAATAGACTTTTAAACAGGTCTCTAGTTACAAAAAGGCAGATAAATAATCTGACTGAGAAACTAAAAAATACAGCCTTCCTCAGCTGTTGATCTGACTGTGGTGAACAATAAAACCTTTCCATTGATGGGATTTTCATCAGAGAACAGGTCATTTCATGCTCGCTCTTTCAAAGAAACCGACTGCACAAGGATAGTTGTAATTCAGCTTCTCTGAAAACACCATTAATTGGAGTCCTACTCCTGGTTTGCTGCTCCCAAGCATGTGAGAGGGTTTGCCCATCTCCCAAGGGTTTGGACATCCAAAGAGGAGGTGGCTGAGCTCAGTTCACATATAAACTGTGAGTGGTCCCCTCCAGAGCAGCCCTTACTAATTATATAATGAACCTAATGCAGTGATGCTGAAACCTGTCTTGACAAGAGACCCAAGTGCAGGAGACTTTCTAAGCACCATGTTCTCATCCAGCAGACCCTGAGATTTACAGTTCAGCCAACACAGCTAAGATAGTCCCAGGGACTCTTTTTCTCATATATTCAGAATATGGTGGACCTATAGGACAGTAAAACCAATCCTTTCTTGAAGATTTTTTGGTTTTCCCTTGGAAGCATGGAGTGCTCTGAGGTATCAGAGAGGAATTGCCCTCTACCTTCAGCTTTAAGGTGTTTAGGGTGGAGAGGTCTCTCTGCCACTCATTTCTCCAAAGCATTGCAGCAGATTTTCCATGTTGCACAAAATCCAAGGCCAGAATGGCTCTGAAATGGGTAAAAGTGATAATTAAATAAAACAACATCATTACAGAGAGTACAACCCACCTGCTTTCCAAAGGGGATTTTATGAGATCTGAAGTTTCCAAGAGAAAGGAAGAAACAAAGCATCCAAAAATTGGAGGAGCAGCAAGTGGCATCATGCAGGACAGGCAACTGATCGCCAAGAGCTTTGGTTAGTCAAGGAAAATTACTGTCATCTAACCATCAGTTGATGTTTCTTGTTAAGAATTCTAAAGTTTATTAGTTTTCATGCTTATTCTTTTTCTGCAAGAAGAAAGGATAATATTTTATATATATATATGTATATGTTTCCCCTCTGCTGCTTTGCGTCTCCACCTTCCTTTTGCAGCAGCCTCTTTCTGAAAGTTCCTGCTGGCTTGCCCACACCCTGATTCCTTTTCTACATTGAGAAACAAATTATGGGACGTAACAATGGCAAGGAAAACTGGTAGCCTAGGTTTGCCATGTGCACAGCAGTCTTTATCCTGAGTGCCAACAGATTTTGATTAAGGCACTAGGAATAGAAAGAAGAATTTAAAGGAAGAAGAGTGTATCCAGGAAACCAGAATTAATTAGCCTGTGCTCAATCCAATAAGAGTTTGAACCTAATGTTCATTCTACTTGTAATTCACCTGAAAGATTTACAGATGTATAGCTGAGACATTTTTCCATAACTATTAATTCAAGGTGAGAAAACTCTCACCTAAATTCCACTAACTTTCAGGCTAAACACTGACATCAAAATTCTATCTCATGTAAATGGACAACCCACCATCACAACTTTGCCTCTTATTTCTTATCTTGATCTTATTTGTATTCCTAAAAAGGCACAAGAATTTTTCTTTGCATAGAAGGCGGCCAGGAGGTGGGAAAACTTTTATTTCAAAGTTCCAATCCTCTGGATAGACTCCATGATGGATGTGATAAATTTGTTGACAGAAGACCCTCTATATCAAATCTCAGATCCTAATATAACTGCCAAGAACTGAAACTTTCACAAGATTTGGTTCATCTGCTTTCACGTAGTGGCTATGTGATATAAGAATTAGTTTTGGTTGTGGTTTTTTTTTCCCAAAAGCAACCCATTCCCTCCCCCATATGCAAATGCCTCAGTGCTAAGTATCTCAATGTCCAATTTGGCCTCAAAGGAGGATTCTGTAGCCTGAATATTATATGGCTACTGTCTCTAGGTAAGTAGACAAGGAGGTTTAGGTGACACCAAATGAGATACATCACACACAAAGAAGTAGTACTGGGAAGGGACAGCTTCTGTGTAAAAACCCTCATATTTCTGATGTTCCTGTACCTTACACAAGGATCCAATAATGCCTGGGAATCTGTCACACTGAATAGTCTCTGATTTTAGTACCGAAGAGCTACTAAGAGTTGTCTACCTTTTCTTTAAAGAAGAAGAACCATCCAGTGGTGCAAGCTCTTGCTCAACACAGGGGAGTTATCAGCATCATTTTCTCCCCCCAGACACATCTCCAGTGGTGCCTGGAGGAAACTGGGGAAGCCTGCTGTGAGAGGCACATATCCTACCTGGCTTCTCAGTGCTGCTACCAGGGCAGGAAACAGTTAAAAACTGTCTTGGGTGTGAGGAACTGAAAGTGGGACTCTCTCACTTAATTGCCAAAGCTATACATTTTGCATTTTAGCCTGTTGCAGGCACTGGGTAGAGTTGCACAGGCATAATTTGACATGAGCAGAGCTACAATGATATGAAAGTGCTATTTTATTTTTTTTTTTGTCGACCTTGTTCCAACTCATCTAAAGAATAAATAAAATCAAAAATGATATCCTGGCAGTCTGTGTAGGCATTTAAACCTTTGTTCATGACATGATTTTTGCAAAATTTAATCTGGTTCTTCTGTTTCTTTCTCTCCTGTCTTTAGATTACTCTCATTGCTCTGCTGTTATTTTCTATTGTTGCAGGGGAAGCAGCAGCAACAACAAAATATAATAAATTACAAAAATAAAAAATTATAAATTGTCCTAAATCAGTTTTGTGTTAATTTCTGCATTGATGAGTAGAGACAGTTCTTTATTTATATGATAGTTTGTCTTCCAGCATGCATAAAGAGTTGGTTGATAGATGATGTGTCTGAGAAAGGAAGGTTACGATCCAAATGGGTCAAACAAACACCTTCTGCTGAGAAAACTGTACTGAGTAAAACACTCTATGAATGGTCTTTGGATGAGGTCATAAGTTCAAAAATGAACAGAGGCAAAGAAGAAACAAACACAAAACCCCGAGGAAAAAAAATACTATCAGTTTTGCATTTGTGTCAATTTGTAATGAATAAGGTATTAAAAAAATTCCCTGTTTCAAAATTGCCAATAATTAATGCTGTCAGTAACATAAACTTTTTCTGCTACAGTATCACAACTCTTTCCCAAGCTACATGCACGGCTTCTTAGACAGGAAAGATAGGTGGCACCTGAAAGAGCAACTAGAACTAGTAAAATGTCTGGTTATCCCATCACAACTCTCCTGAGAAGCACAAAAATGAGAAAAAACCCTAACCATAAACTCTTCAGAGTATAACGTTGTAGGCCTTGTTGTGATCTGTAAAAGTTGTACCATAACAGGGAACTCCCTACATTAGTATTTTTTCAATAATCCAAATCCAGTCCCTGGTGTATGTATGGGTTTGTCTTCCACACTTGAAGTTACACCAGAGAACCCCCACAAAAGCCCTGTTGACCTTTCGAGAGACTCAGATGAAATCCAAAGGATCATGCTGGCAAAACATATTACAAGATCACAACCCATCCCATTTTTTGTGAATGACCAGCTGTTATTAAGCAGTTGTTTAGCAAAGAAAAGACTAAGCCTTTATAGGTGAATGACTGTGTGCTGAAAGACTCAGAGAAGTTAAAAATCATGGATTGTTTTATCCTTTTTTAAAACAAAGGTGGTGTTCAGTTAACAGCTATTGATATGCCAAAAAGAGAACAAAACCAAGACAACAGAGAAATCCACTCCAAGAAAACTGAAAAGAAAGGAAAAAGATGGATGGCCATTTAATCACAACATTGATTTTCAGAAGCAGGGAAGAGCAGCAGTGGCTGCCAGATTTTCACAAACCAGCTAAGCCTGTTGGGCATACAAGTGCAGTCTAATCCACTTTGAAAACCTGGCCAGCAGTTTCATGATGGAAACTGCCCAGTTATAAGCACATTCATAAATGTGGTCCTTATTTAACAAAGTTAAGATTGCTGTTGATAATCAAGTTCCACTTTGTGCTGCCAAGAACTCTTGTTACAAGACCTTTCTGCAGTAATGGTGAAATACCAGAATAGGCCAACTTAGAGCCCACCATCAAAACCACAATTATTTCGGCTTATAGCTGCATTGATTTTGTTTGTTTGTTTGGTGCTTTTTTGGTTTTATTTCCCCTGCACTGTTTATCAGGTCAGTCAGAGGAACAACTGGATCATTTTTCTCAAAGAAGTGCTCCCTTCCACTTCTCTCACTGGGGCTCTGTGCCTCTTCCCTGCCCTGTGGCATGACATGCAGGTCTTCAAACCAGGTGGCTTGACAGCCCTCTGCTCATTTCTTTGTGGGGTTGGTCTGCATCTTCATTTTATTCACCCAGTATCCATACGACAGGACGGAGAACTCAGCCTGCAAAGGCCTCTAGGAATAATTAAACAAACAAATAACCAAAAGCAATGTTGTAATGAATGTCTTTATATTTCTGAAGGCATTGGCTACACCACCTGCTTCAACATGATGTGGTTGTGTTCTCTCTCTTGTTTGTACCAGAGTATTGCCCTAACTTTGCTTGAATAGGTAAAAGTGATAACCATATTTAAAAGGCTACACACAGACACTTTACTTCAACAAGAATTTACAAATGAAGTATGAATCCTTTGACAGTTGCTTCAAGGTCATTCAATGTGGGTTGAGGCTTTAAAAATTACACGTTCTGAATCAAGGTCCTTTGGAGTCAATGAATAGATTCCTACTGCTTTTGGTATGTGAGAAGAGATTATCTCCTCCCTGTAAAGGATAATGATGTTATTCTATCAGAATTCATTAAAATACTGAGAAATTATTTAATGAAAACTTCAACTGAAAATAATCAGATTTGGTTCTAAAAATTTACGAGAAATTCCAAGCAACATTAGATCACTATACATTGCACTTGTGGCATTGGTTGGGTATTAAAAACAGCTTACAGGGCATAAAGATCATTCATTAGCTACAAGCATAAGAGAAATTAGACTACAAGAATGGAGTCATGATCAGAAGAATTAAGGAAAATCCTAAAAGGAGAACAGGGAAAGAAAAAAAGTTGGCTTCCAGTAGAAGGACCAAGAGATTTTTATTATGTGGATTTACCACAAGCATTTCCACATCTGGCCTCTTAAAGGACTGTGAGTTCCATGGTCATTATTTTAATCATTTGCAAATGAAAGAACTATTAAATCTGAATGTTTTAGCCTCAGAGGAAAGTGATAAGTGAAAGTTAAACTGGAAGAAAAGGCAGATCTACTTCTTTGAGTGAATCTATGTTTTAGATAAAATAAGGTATTCAACACTTTGTCTAAGAAACTGTCCACAAACAAAAAACACTGGCACCACCTGTAATTGTTCAGAATTACTGTCTGAAAGGCCAGTGTCAGCAAAAGTAGTGCAATTGGGAGGCTAAGCCTGCAGTGTTATTCAGTCACTATCAGGAATTCAGTGCAGGAACTTGCTGCCTGGCAGGGTCTTCTTCTGCTCGTGGCATTGTGGTGTCACTTCAGCAACATAATTTCTTGAAACAAAACAAAACAAAACACCTCCCCGCCCAGTGTTTTCAATCAAACCTTACATTTTAGCATTTTCAATATAATGGATAACACTCTGGAGTTGTGCTTCTTTGAATTGTGCTCTGAGAATGTTTGTGCTGAGGCAGGGACAGACAAATCTTTAGCAAAAGTTTTCATGACTGGCACCAAAAGGTGTTTTGGAATCAGGTTCTATTTCTTTTGCCAGTTTTTCTTAACAAACTTCATGATACTAAAACAGTTTCCACAGAACATTGCTCATGCCAGGTAACGCATGGAGGATTGTTTCTAGAAATAAAAAGCAACTTAATTTACAGTGTCAGTGTACTTAGGGTGGACTTCCCTTTTTATATCAAATCTTAAAATGTCTCACGGGGAAAAAAGATTCAAACATTGTTATTTTAACAATTGTCTATTATTTTTAAAGGTAGTAAATAATATTATCTGTCAAACCAAAATTCTAGTTACTGGAACTTTTTTTTTTTGTTGCTTCCAAGAGGAGCATTTTTTTTCCAACTAATACTAAAGCCCATAAAAGGCAAACTCAAAATACACAAACCCAACAACAATAAATCATCAAAGTCCTTCTTTCAAAGAGAACAACTTAAGTAACTGATTTTCATCAGATTTGTTATTGCTTTGAAGGTATATTTGCAGAATTCTCTGTTAATCATTTTGTTCCATTATTTGTTTCAGCTATATTCCTATGAAGATTTCTTAACGTGATGAAAATCCTATTTCTTGATCTACAATTGAATCTTACTACAGCCATTTTCTAGGTCTTCATAACTGAAAATATTACATCTCTTTCCAAGTTGACTTTAATACAAGGAGGGTTGCTAAACTAACACAATTAAAGTGAGCAGATCTGCAAGTTGAGATGATTGTTGCTGCAGTCTGCGAGAGCTGGGATCAAGAATGATGGATTGCAGTCCACGGCACTGATAATCCATCTAAGAGGAAGCAGGATCCCATCCTGGATTAGCTTGAATTGGCCTACCTAAAGGTTTATTGGTGCAAATTGAAGGCACTGGGCATAGTAACAGCATGCAGAATATATTACATTCTTCTGTCTAGTAGTGACTGGAAGGCTCTCGACTGTGATGTTCCAGCCTCATTAATAAGCCCAGTGTTGTACATCTGTGTCTGATACGAAGCTGCCATGCCTTGTCACCAATTACAGGCTCTGCAAAGACCCATCTCATTATAGTACTTATATTGCTTGTTCCTGAAGGTGATACTTGGTGTGGCACGTCCTCATCTTGCCCATAGGAAAATCACCCTTGAAGTGAAGAGACGTCAGTCACAAGCCATAAAGAAACAGCAAAAAAGATTTTATGAAGTGCTGCCTGGAATATTAATCATACAGCTGCAGACGGTGCAAAACCAGGCATATAAAATTAAACAAGGGAGGAGAGGTTTCTGAGGGGTTTTAATCAAACCTGCAAGATCCTTCACAGATCCAGGGCTGGGCAAAGGCCCTGGTGGTGGTGGACCAGTTAGAATAAGAATAAGGCTGTTTACTTTGGCATGGTTTGATGATGAGAGAAAAAGCTCCAGATGCCATCCTCCCCACCTCTTCTGCATCCACCAGAACTGTAAAGAAATACAACCTCTCTCCTGCAGGCATTGCACTTGTGCATCCTCATTTGTGTCACTAATTGCAGAACCAGTGTCAGTCAGACACATCCAGGGATATGTTCAAAAGGCTGCAGTGACATGTGACGATCCACAGAATATGATCTGCTTTCTCATTACATTAATACCTCCCATGTATTAATCTGATCTCCCAAGTGACACAAGTAAACCAAAAAATTTGACAAGTTCAGTGAACATACAAACACTGAATATATTCCTCTATAATACAGTATGGTCTATGCAATTTATGTGGTTTTTCCCACAGTTATTACTGCTTCTTCTCAGCTTACCAACAGGTTTAATTTGATAGTCCTGAGCTGTAGGTATGTCTTCCATTGGCTGCATAGGCTCCCCCAGCCAATAGAAAATCTGCACACTTCAATAGCCATCATAAGGTCAGCCCAAAATTTGCAAAGTTCATGAAAATCATTGTTTAAAACCTGCACTATCTTCTCCTTTGCATAAAATCTGGTAAAAACTCACGGATGGTTAACATGACTCTCTTTTGTGTTTAAGCACCTTTCTTTTAAAGTCAGTATGGTAAAATATTTCAGCTTTTAAGAAAACAGAAATCCACATTTATTTTTGGCTACAATCTGTCCGATGGCAACTGAGTTTAGAGCTCAAGTGGGGGGGAGAAATTTTTCTCTGCATGCCATTCTACCACTTTGAAAGAGCAAAAAATACCTCCTTATACAATTTTTCAAATGTTATTTAAATAGCAAGAGACAAGAAAAAGAAGGAGCTATCAATGTCAATTCAACCAAAAACCAAACATGCCCTGAAGTCCTTGATTATTTTTCTTGATTCAGTACCTGTACACACATTTATGGGAAATGCAAGAGAAAACGGTAAAGTGCCTCCCTAAAGAAAAAAGAAAAATAAAAATAAGGCCATTAAGCCACAAAAAAACTAAAACACCTAATAGCAACATAAATCTGTCTGTCTAGCTGGCAGTTTCCAAACCATAGTGTTGTGAAACAGGAACTAGAAGTTCGTCCTCTGGAAAAAAACCTGCAGACTGCATTATCTTAAAAATCTCATATCAAAGGTGCCTTTCATCGTGATGTTTAAGCAGTTTTGGATGTAATGGCTATTATCCCTCAAATCTAAAATCCTATACCAAAAATATATAAAAAAAATATATATATATACACCTTCGATTTACAGGGTAAGAAAAAAAATAGTATTACTTCAGTGTATAATACTGTGCAACAATAAAAAATAAACAATCATTATTGTCCATTGTTAACAAAGTGGAAACTGCAGCACAGAAAGTTTCCTCAAGCTTTCCAGGTGCTTAAGTATAAGGGATGGAATTTTATAAGTGTTACTTCAAATCTCTATTGCCAGCAGCTCTTTTCGACTATTATTCTGCAAAATAAGTCTTATGCAACTAGAAGATCATCTGAAGGTATGTATTATACATATACCTCTGTGGCACTTTAATGGAGCTCTGAAGAAATAAAGCAACATTACTAGCAAGTCTACCAAGGGGTTTTGTTTGTTTGTTTTCATTTTTGTTCATTTGTTGGGGTTTTTTGTTGTTTATTGGTTTGGTTTTGTGTTGTTTTTTTTTTTGTGTGTGTGTGTTTTTTTGGTTGGCTGCTGGTTGGTTGGGTTTTGATTGGTTGGTTGGTTGGTTTGGTTTTGGTTTGGTTTGTTTTTTTGCAGACAGATGCTCCTCTCTTTTTCACATTGATAAGGAGAGAGCAGCAGGAAATTGGAGGGTGAGACCTCCTGGAGATGTGAAGATGAGAAGAGCTTGGACAGTCAAGTAACCATGAGACTCAACAAAAGGCTGAGAACATTGGTAAATAAATGTTTGTCAGTGTGAAATAAATACCACAGAGATGGTGAGTGAGATGTTTATCTCTTAGCCCTGCTTGATTCAGAGTGCTAGTCTTCTACAGAAGAGCTTTCTGTATTTTCTAACATATAGGTAGAAGGCTATCTGCATGAGTATGTGGTAGTTTGCCTAATCAATATATTGAAGACTACAAATAAAAATAAAGTGGCAGGGGAAATATTAAACACCAGGAAACTAATAAGACAAATCACTATTCAGTGTATCTTTTTCCATCTGTTTTTCTAGTAGCAGAAAATCAACCATGAGGTTATTGACTTGAATCAGAAGTGAGAACCACCCAACAATGGGGGGCTAAGTTAACAACACTTTTAATTAAAGAGCTGCCAAGTTGGGTGAGCATAGAACTTGCTATTTTATTAATATTTCTATGATTTCAAATTCTTTTGAGTCTAAACACATGGTTGAGTCCAGCACAAAGCAAAACGTTACCCGAAAGACAAGCAGTGCAAAAGCAGCACAGCTGAAACATCTTGCTTGAAATCCAAAGGCGTGAACTCTGGATATGTACTAAACATGGAAACACAGCTGCATGACCAAGATAGAAGATCTAAGGCAGATGATCCCTGAGTTAATATGGTGCACCTCAGTAGCAAAGCCCTGGATTTGGCCATTCCCGGATGAGAAGCCAGCACAGGATAGGGCTGTTCCCTTGATAATGTCAAACAGGCAGAGAAGAGATGACAGTAGGAGGACCTGATCTGCTATCCTGGCATTACTGGTTGTATGGAAGAAAGCATGGTGGCAACACAGAGGCTCCTTCATAAGCAGTGGCAGAAGAAAACACCTGTAGGCTTATAGCCATTTTATGCCTATGTGGAGGTTTACTGACCTGCATAAGCTTTCTGCTTCATCCATGCTTATCAACAGCTCAGGACCCGTGCTATGAGTGGGAGCAAAATGGCATCTACATCAGTCCTCTGTGTGCTGCTGTTTTCAGAAACTAGCCCATAATCTCACTAGTCTAACTGGCCACCAAGATTTCTAAGAGACCTTTCAAGAATCACAGAATTACTGAGGCTGGAATAGACCTCCAAGATCATCAAGTCCAGCCTGTTTCATAAAGACTTATGTGAAAAAGTACCTGTGGTCAATAAAGGTTTTTTCCTTTGGTTTTGGTTGGTTGCTTTTGTTTTGTTTTGGGTTTTGTGTGTGTGTGTATTTTATT
Source organism: Chloroceryle aenea (assembly GCA_013399075.1). Lineage (NCBI taxonomy): Eukaryota > Metazoa > Chordata > Aves > Coraciiformes > Cerylidae > Chloroceryle > Chloroceryle aenea. The sequence continues at coordinate 212,291 of VWZY01003447.1, forward strand.
ATTTTTTTTTGTGAACATTCCATTATGACTTTCATTGGTTCAGCTGATGTTAAACATTATATTAAAACAAATATTTAACAAAATCAGTTTAAAATGGAAAATCAAATTGTTCAGTTGTGGGACTGCCAAAGGGGAACAATTATCACAATTCTGTCTTCCAGTGTTCTTTCATCCTAAACGTCATTGAAACTGACACTTTAAAAATGCTTCAAGACAATGAAAACAATGTCCTTTACCAAGAAAATCATCAAGAGTATAATTAGTAGACAAAATTATGACCAGTTGTTCTCTGACCCATGGGCATCATTAGGCATTGCTCAGGAAGACTCACTGACCACAGATTGACAGATAGCTCTCTTAAGGTCTTCAATGTACAATTTACAAAAGGCTGTTTTTTCAGCTAAACAAAGAGCTGATGAATTCATCAAATCTACTGTTATTCTTCAAACCAGGACACCATTCATCTCAAACAGAATCACAGAATGCTTTGGGTCAAAGAGGCCTTCAGGATCATCTAGTCCAACCTACATGCTCTACAGCTAAAGATTGTGGCTTAGAGTAAGTTTGAGCAACCATTTGTTAACATGATTAACATCAAAAAAGATTCAAATCCAGTTTCTTATTTCTTCCATTGTTCATTTGCTAGTTCATTTGTTACTGAAACATCTGATATGTCTAATTCTCAGCAAATAATGGGTGGTCTTGCCAAAAATAACACATCAATTAATTTATGACAGAGCATAATACTTCCATGCTATCTTCAGAGAAACAAAGATGTCATCAAGTCATGTTCAAGGTGGTGGATTTAAAAAAAAATTATATATCCTAATTTCAGGTTTATTGAATGCTACTAAACTATAACCTTTTCCAAGAAAAAAAGATCACATACAAAAGGACAAAGAAACATCCAAACTGACTGACCCATCTCCTGTTCATCTTGCATGTGCAGCAGATTACAAATATTTGGTGCCCTGTTTGTTGAGAGTTGCAGTCCTTCCCCTCCTATTCATGAGTCTTCAGAGAGGTGGCCAAGGTGACAATGCACTGCCACAGCCCACCTCCTGTGGGGCACAGTCTCTACTTGTTGTTCTCCTCATTTGCTCCAGACATGGAGGGACAGGTTTCTCAGTGTGCTCATTTGAGCTTGTATTAATTCCATAAGATCAGTTTCACTGTCTTCAAGGAGATAGTCACAGTTTTGGTTTTTGGGAAAAGGTTTAAGGCTCCAATCAAGGCTCGTGCATGTGAAGTAGGGCATTGCCTACACAACACAAGCATACAACCTGTTGTTATAAACACTTCCAGCTGCTGACCACAATCATGATTTTTGTATGCAAAAAATGCTTGTCATTATTTATAAATAACAGCCAACGACCAGCAATGCTGTGATCATAGGTGTTTTTCACTGGGATCATTCCAGAAACTATTACTGCTGACCATCATTGGTTATCTGAACATATTCCCAGAGGAATTTTAATTTTCTGTGAATCCCTCCAAATACAGGCACCTCTGCAGAACATCAGGTAGTCCTGAACAATGCTGATTGTCAAATTTGGGAATACTGTAATGAGAGGAAAAGGCATAACAGGAAAACTGAACAACAGAAAGATTAATAGGGCACTCTGGTGTGCCCTTCCATTTAAGACTAGTATTTTCAGAGCACTCCAGAGAAGGATGAAGCATTGAGGACAGGGAAATAAAATGATGGAAAAGTTCTTTCCACTACTACCCCTCATACAGAGGCTCTAAAAGAATGAAATACACTTTAGAGAATCTAATAGCAATTTAGGTAGGTTATTGTTAAAGCTCTTCCAGCATTTCCAATATTGTTAGGTTTATAATTTCAAGTGAAACATCCCCTCTGGGCTCTACTGGTAAACTAGAACACCTCAGCTTTGGAAGCTTCCCTCTTCTGAAAGCTTAAAAAGAATTAGTAGAGCTGGTTTTATATCATAAGTAAGCCCAGGTTTTATTTTCAAGTTACCTTATTGTTATTATTTTTCCACAGTTCTTTTTTTTGTTGTTGTTTGTTTGTTTGTTTGTTATGTTCACAAATGGAAAGGCATTGTTGTCTTAGAAATCATAAATTAATAAGAAGACATCCCTGATGAACAAATCAATAAGATAAATTCCATTGCCTGACACTATCAAAGACAAAGAAAACTCCAGAGATTAAATGAAACATATTCTTGCTAGTACGGAGTCACCAGGAAAGATCTTACTTTGGCACGGGTGTTAGAAACTCTTTCAAGTCATATCTCTGATACAATTGATGATGCAATATCTTCAAAGAAAGGTCCAAAGTACCACAATTGTCCTTTATGTTTCCCTGTGAGGGAACAGATTTGGTACATCACAACTTTATAAATACTGGTATGAAATCTGTGTCCTGCTAAAATGAATCTAAAATTCCCATTGGATACATGTAACCTTTGTGGAGTATTTTCCAAATCCTTCATCTGGGTGCCCAGCCAGTATGTACCTCCAGCCAAGTCAGGATGATTCCCCCTCTCCTTTCCACTTCCTATGTGCTTATTTCTGGTTGAAGCAAACACACTCACTTGCAATGGCGTTCGGACCTCGAGCCCTACCAACTTCCAGCTGACTGAAGGTAGAAACCTTTATAAAGATTACTATCATATCTGAATCGTTTCATGAGGTTGCCTAACTCTGCAGCAGGGTTCTCCTCCTATTGTGGAGAAGAAGGTACCATCTACTGAATGCCCTTCGCCAACTGCTGTGAACACCCCATCGTCTTGTCTGCACTGCTGACATATAAGTAGAGCAACTTGGAAATCTGACAATAGTGTTGCAGAAAATGGAGATTTGAAGAAACCAAAGTAGTTTGTTGAACACTGCAAGTTGCAATGAATTCATAATGGTTCATCAAGTCCATAACCTGCTGCCTTATTAGAATCTCATTACATGCTTAGAACCAGAGCACAGTGACTTACATGGAGCATTTTTGGTCCCTCTGTGTGTAACTGGAAGTTTCTTTCAAATCTTAACTGCTCTGACAGTTAGACACCATCTGCCACCATAATTAATTAAAGATATGCTTGCACCTATTTCCACATGTACCACATTTTCTTTTGGCTTCAGTAGATCTACCCTTCATCTTAACCTCACTCCACTCATACCTATGGAGAATGATCATGCTGTTCTCACAGATAACTATCCATACACTGACCTCACTCCTTGGTGAGGTCCTTAATTGAGCAGTGTAATTCTAAGAGTTAATAGACTTCGGGCTCCTTTCAGCTCACCAAACCCTTGATCTTGAACATCAATGGCTTTTATGCACTTCCCAAGGACCTGCCTGACAGGGAACTCTGAAGTTCTTGGTCCTGAATCCCAAGGGCATTCAGCAAGTTTTCAGTGCCTCCCAACCCCCAGGCTCTTCAGAGCCTTGCCAGGTTAACCTGTGGGAAACCACAGAGCCTAGTGAGCCTAAGAAATGTATTTCCTTTCAAAAACACATAATGGTTTCTACCATTTCCTATTTTTATAGGGAATACTATGTAATTTCAATTTTGAAAAAAAAAAAAAAAGCCATTTTAGGTTTTTCTTTGTTTCAAGGTGAAGATTTTTCTTTTAAAAAGTATGATCACGGATTTTTCTGACATTGAAACACAGCATTCCCTCAAATATACAAAAGGATGCTTGCAGACCTTTAGTTCAGACTAAATGGTTTGCTAGACATAAAGACCTACACTAAACGAGGTATTCTGACATGATTAATGGACTATATTTTCTATGTAAAGAAACCACTAAATATGCAACTTGCACTGCAGAGAAGTAGTATTTTTCTCTCGTCACGTAGACAGGGATCTTTCCAATCATTTAAAACTCCTTAAAGGACTATTCAATTCCTCTTCTTTATGTCTTGCGCAAAATCATATTTTTTCTTTGGCAATTTCTAAAAATAATACTAGAAATAAAAGCAGTCTGATATATATTGGAAAATATACCTATACATGAAGCTAAGGAGGTGCAAGGCTTGGACAATCGTGGATAAGTTATCCCATGGCTCTTTCTGATGTAATTCTTACTTTTCTATGATTCCCCATAAATGATCAAAAATAAAAGTACAGTGTGTGTTTGCAATTATGTCTTGTTACAGCATTAACAGTTTGAGGCTTCACAAATGGTGAATTTGACTCACTGGGGAAAGGAATCCAGAGGACGTGTCATATCTAAGGCTTTAATGAGAGCATATGGGCTTCCTGCAAAGAAGGAACTCTTCTGGGGACCACTTCTTCAGGAGGTCGTTGCTGCTGCATGTTTGTTAGATTGAGATGGAGCCTTGCACCAAAGGGAACAAGAAGTGGTTCTACCCTTGCCTCTGAGGAGGAAAACCAGTGAAGAGTATAGGAAATGAATCATCAGACTTGTCTCTTCCTGTCCTAATAGAGGAATCAAATAATTACTTTTTAATTCCACAAGGACCAGGGGTCTTCTCAGAACCTGTGATTCACAAGGCTGGATAAATCAAGTTATGCAAAAAATAGGCCCCATGTTGAAAAGGAAAAGTGTAACACTGATCATGGATAATCCAGCTTGGGTCACTCTCACCTCTTGTAGAAATTAGTCCAATATTTTTCTACTGGACATTCCAAGTCATTCAGCTTGAAGCAGCTAGACAGCGAACTGCATGGTGGTCATGCCTTTTGGTGGCTCCAAAACCACCAAACAGCCAGCCTAAAAAGGTTAACCAGATGGTGAATGAAGCAGAAATGTACTTCAAGCACTTAGACATGTAAGCCTTTTAATAAGTACCCATAGAATCACAGAAGAGAATCACAGAATTGTTATGGTNAGGAATGATCCCTGCCTAATCCTTCTGGACACTCCAGTGCTGACTCCAGCTAGGATTCTGGTGGCCTTCCTGGCCACCTGGGCAATGCTGGCTCATGTTCAGCTGGTTGTCAACCAACACCCCCAGGGCCTTTTCCACCAGGCAGTTTCCAGCTGTTCTGCCCCAGCCTGGAGTGTTACCTAGGGTTGTTGTGACCCAAGTGCAGGACCTGACACTTGGCCTTGATGAGTGTCATACCATGGGCCCCAGCCCATCAATCCAGCCTGTCAAGATCCTGCTGTAGATCTTCCTTATCCTCAAGTAGATTAACACACACACCTAACTTTGTGTCATCTGCAAACTACAGAACATCATTAATAAAGATATTAAACAGAATCCAGTTATGTAGTTGGTAGGTTTACTTACAGTTTACACCTGGTCCTCCATCAGCCCTCACCAGGACTGAAACCCTCAGCAGCTTTCCCTTGCCTGGTGTTGCTTACTTTATATCATGCATCAACAACAAAAGCAATCAACAGCATCTGCAGTCATAAGTGGTTCTTCAAGAGCTAAATGGCAAGTCTTTAGTGAGGCTGACCTAAATTTGTTTATCTGAGGCTCTCCCATTATAAAGACAATGGAGTAAAATGCAGCAGTGCAGCAGATAACATCCAGCATCAGTACCCAGGGCTAGCCCTTGGTGACTTTGCACCTTGATCTATCCTAAGTGGGTTCTGGGTGATTCAAGAGCTCTTCCTCATGAATATCTCAACAACTTAGTGGGATTGGTTTTCTCAGCCTTCTGTTACTGGAAATGGCTTAGAGACCTCATCCAACAAGTGGTGAGCTTCAAACAAATCATACAAGGGCATGATTTCTGGATTAATAAAATACTAAGAGAAAAACTGCCTAACAGCAGTGTCAGAAGAAGAGGAAGGAGAACAGAACTACTTCTAATGGCATTCAAACTCCCAGCACAATCCTAACTACCACTGACACTAGCCATCTAGAGCTCAGTGTCCTCTTAAGACAGTAGGAAAAAAACCTCTCAAATTCCCAGGGTGGCTGAATTAGCTAAGAAATCCTGAAACTATAGTTTTGTCAAGGCAAGAATTGCAAATATGATGGTCTTTCCATCTGTTCTTCTCTCTCCATAGGCTGGCCCAACAGGAAGAATACCATGTTGTGCTTATCAGCAGGGGCTTGTGTTCACACTGGTTGGGGCC
>VWZY01003447.1:222555-234308 GCA_013399075.1 Chloroceryle aenea
AATACTAAAAAAAAAAAGCAACAGTCAGAGCAATCCATGCTACTAACCCTGCAAGGGGGCAAAGAATAAACCTATTGCAACTCTGGCTCTTGCACGGCTGGGATCATGAAACAAAGGTTAACATCTTGGCAGGCAGCACTCTGGAGGAACGAGTATGACCTCCTGCACACGAATAACCTGCTGTTCTCCAAGAGGATGCTTATTATCTGCTCCCAAGCACCCAGAGGTCTTCCTATTTGGTCACGTGCTGAGCAGTGGGAGTCTGCTCAGCAGGAGCTAACCCCGAAGGGGACCCCGCTGGCCTGGAACGTGGAGATAAATGTTGATTGAATAAGGCATGGTTCATAGGACTTTTGTCTTCACTCTTCATTGTGGGATGGTTGGTTTTGTTATAAAACTAATTAGCATACATGTGGAAGTACTTTGTGGAAGCAGCTTAATCCTAAACAAATGTGAAAATAAGCCTGTATTGTTTCTAAGGACTGATTTACATTAATTATCTTCTACTTTAAAAAAGCTCACAGACTTTTTTTTTTTTTTAATCATTGNTTCCAGCAAGGATGTATTCTCCAAAGGCAGAAAGGCTTGGTTTCAAGTCAAAAACATTACTTCCCAACTAGCTAAAATGAGGCACCTCAGTTCACATCTAGCTACCTAAATTACTAGCTTCATTCTCAAAAAATTATGACCTTCTGAGAACCAGACTTATTTTTAGGAACCTATATATGGATTTAGGTGCCTAAACTTAGCCACACTGTTAATTTTTTTTTTATTCTTATTAATATTTTATTTTTATTTTTTCTTNAGCAGATAGATAGACCTGGGGGTTTGCAATTGGTCCAAGCTGAAGAGATCCAGTTGCACACAACTGGGATCCACCATATGCCTCACCCTTCCAAAGAAAGGCTCCTTTCCCCTCTGATGGAAAAAAACCACATTGAAGACAAACAGGGCCAGCAACTCCTCTTTCACTGTGTAACCTATACCAGTATAGCTCAATTATCCACCTAAACTGGTATTATCTCACAGCACAATTTCCCACTAAACACTCACTGAGTAAACATCCCCAACTGTCCCACTTTGGGGAATTTTGGCAACAGTGGAAAATTACAAATGAGTAGACCTGCCTGCTGCACCTGCTTCCATCTTCACTGTGAAGAAGAGCCAGCAGTGTCCTGCAGGACTCCTCCCATCTTTGCCCCCTCTGTATCCAGCCGTAAGGGATGAGCAAAGAGAGGGGAGAGGCACTGGTGGATCTAAGCATTATCTCACCCTTCTAGTGAGAAAGGACAGAGCCAAGATGCCTTTTCCTCAAGTATTCTTGACCAGAGTATGTATCCGGCTTTTTCATGTGGGAAAAAAAAAAGCTCCTTTTGTTTCTTGACTGCTGCCTGTCTCATTCTGAGTTGGAGGTCACGGGTTAAGGAGGAAGGTGTACGTTGGCAGCCTTCCTTTGCAAGAAGAGAAGTGAAAGAAACTAGCAGTGAAACAAATGGACAATTCTAGTAAGGAAGATGGGCTCAGCCTCATAAATCCATGATGGTGTGATGTGCACCTGGATGTCCAGGGGCCATCACAGCTCTGTATCTCTTTTCCAGCTGTCCATGCCTCTGGGTGCCAGTAGAGACACCTACTGCTGTCTCCTCTAGGCTCTGGTAGGCAGAACAGCCTGGCTTGCCCACTGCCACTGTCATAAAATAAATAAAGGCATGCACATGCTTTTCTTTTGTTTTTAACGAACTCCTAGACTGAGCTGTGGCAAGGGGTCAGCTTGAAATGTGATGAATAAACCAAGCTTTCAAATCTCTACAGAAAAAAACAATCCTAAACCAAATACTATTTGTCTCTATCCAGATTCTGTAGGAAGCCTCCCCGTAGTGCAAAACCTGCAGATTTTTGCAAAACACAGTCTTATTGACAGTCTAATGGTATTTTCTTTGACACATACTCTACAGAAAGACAGCGACAGGCTGGGGTAAACTCAGCTGCTGCAGGTCTGTGATTTCACTGTGCTGGAGAAGGTGCCTACCTCACAGAGATGCTGTTAACTCTGTTAGAACAACAGGCACAGGACACAGGGAGTAAAGATGGAGAATTATTTTCCTCTTGGAAAGGGAATATTGTGTAAAATCCTTTCCTCCTTTCCCCTGGGCTAGTTTTACTCGGACATGCAATTCAGTTCTCCCATTGACTATCTCTATTGTCTCAAATCTGTTACCTAAAACCAAAATGTAGCATCCATGTTTACAGTTTCCACTAAAGAAAGCTTTACATTTTCCTCACTTTTATTTTACCAGTCCTGGGTATGGAGGCAGCATTATTACCCATTTCCAACAAAACCCCATTTGTTAATGCATTTTCTTGTTCATTTCATTTAAAGCACTACTGTGTTTAAACACTTCGAGCACTGAATGTAAAAATAGCTGGCAATCTCAGAAGTGAACATTTTATTTGTAATACAGGTGATTTTATCATGCGCCACAACATTTTTTTCCCTCATCATTTATTAATGTTTTATATAGCTCATCAAAAATGAAGGTTGAGGTCAATAATTGCTGACACATAAAAGAACAAGGAAAAGGACAAGCAAGGACATTATCCAGAGGCCTCCACAGTAGCAAAAAACCCCGCGGATTTTCTTTGCATGTCTTGAAAAATAGCAATTACTAAAAGGGACAAGTCAAGAGAAACAAAAAAAAAGTTGTGTGGTGTTTTGTTTTGTTTTTTAATAATCAGCATGCTTTCCAGCTTTGTATATTCTCACATGTGCCCCAGAAGTCATCTGGATTTTTACTGGTATCTCTTTCCAGTTATCAGGTCCACTCTGTAGCCTCTACTTTGCTTTGGTGTTGGGGAGCCCCATCTTCCTGTCAGAGCGGATGGCTGAGCACAAGAGTTATTTTCCACTTGGCTCACAGATCCACACTACACGTTATTGACATGACTGCATTTAATAATAGTTCCTGCTGATTCTGTTGTGGAAAAACTTACTCTTCATAAACTGTCTAGCATGTGGTGCCAGTGCATGTGTGTATAATATTTTAATTTTTTTTTTTTTCTTTTTTTTTCCGAGTGACTCGGGCCCTGGTTTAGAAAAAAACACTTGAGCATGTGCTAAAAGCTAAACACACTAGTTCCCACCTTTATTCAGCAAAGCACTTAAGTATGTGTTGAGTCTGGCTGGCTTCAAAAGGACTTATGCACATGCTGAAGTGCTTGTTGATTCAGTGCCTTACAACCAGAGCCTCTCAGGAGCAAAGCCCTAGCTCAGATAGTTTCATAAGTCTACCTACAAGTCCCTCCCCAGCAGGAGGATTTATGCCTTACACTACAATAGGCTTATGAATTTACAAGTTGTCACATCTCCACTGGGAAAGTATATTGCGTAATTTAGAAAATTATACTAACGATAGGATCGAAGCCACATCTCCAGAGCAGTCAGTGATCCACTTAATCTACATTGCTGTGTCACTTTGTAATACAACAGAGGGCAAAAAAGAAAACTAATTAAATGACTCCATAATTGTTATGCAAAAAATGCCAATGGTTACATTTCAATTACATCATCATTTTCCTCTAACATGCAAGCCTTCCCTAGATATCAAAGGTGTTTCCTCTTTCCACAAAATAAGGCCCATATGATCCCCATCACACCTTTTGTAAAGTCTGCATCATAAAACTTGATGGGGTCTGGGACAAAGTAGGATTTGAGTCAATTTAATCGTTTAGACTAGTAGACAAACTTAAACTGCAGCAAATGCTTGTCATGACATGATCCTCTCCTCTCCAGAATAAGGACTTATTCCAAACAAGCAACAAAAGCAGACTGCATTGCATTTCCTTAGTCTGTAAGCTCTTAGCATCATTTTAAGGGGTTAACCTATTAGAAAGTATCTTCAAAAACTGCTCTTGTTAGAGATGGAGCTGTTGGGGCATGCATTCTAGGGAATATGATTCTGGAACAAGAAAGAGTCCAGTAGCACAGTAGCAAACTCACCCAATACATTCCTTTAAAAAAATGCTAATTTAAGTGTGCATGGTTTCTCTTTGATTTTTTTAAACTATTTAGTCAAAGATAATTGCAAACACCAGGTTCATGCCTTCTTGAGTGGAGCGGCTGAGCAAAAAACACTGCTGTCTTAAAACCATTCCCTGGATGCTAAGCAGATATCAAATACAGGTTTAAATCCACAAAAGGACACTAGGAAACTTGCAATCATGGCAGAATCTATAGCTCCATAAAGGTTTCTAGGTTCTCTATAAAACATATGAGAATAAAAGGTCAGGTTGCAATTTCAATGAGCCAGTAGGAAAGGTCTTTCTCTCTTTCTCAAAAAAAAAAAAAAAAGAAGCTTAAATCCTGTCCCTTTTTCATGTTTTAACCCCATCTTCCTGAGCCTGCTGTTTGTCTGCTCTCCTAGGACTGCTGGAAATACTGGTGTGAGCCTGAGCATCCTGGTTGCTGAGTGATGAACTAACAGCTGCCACGTAACACACAGGCTTCTTCCCTGACACCATCACCTTCTTCCCTCTTTTTAGTAATTGTGTTGTTGCTTGGCAAAAAGAGCCAGCCCTGGAAGGAGCTGGACTCAATTCTACCATCTGTAGGAGAGATAGCAGGCTTTCTGTGACTGTTTGCTCAGGTTGTCCAATATGCAAAATAACTGACTGCCTTCTTTTAAAGCACCTCTGTCTTCCCATGCAAGCTCAGAAATTCAACACTGGTTTTCAGACTTCTGTTACAAAACAAATCACAAATCACCTACAGTTTAATCATTGAGATATCCAACCATCAGACGCTTCACTTTCTGATCTATCCCAGCCCAGGATCTCTGCAGAGGATGGATGGCTCTGTATCAGCACCGACCACAATCTGCCTGCCTGGTATCTGGGTTAACAAAACCCAACATACTGCATTATTTTAGCAACTTCCTAAAAATTTCCAACACTTGCTAGCGCGGTAGGTAAATGGAAAAATGGTCACTGGTGTAGGGCTAGAAGAAGAAAAATTAGCACAGCAGTGACTTTTCTGTACACACATGTATACTTATGTGCATGCAGCTAATAATAAGATGGTCCTGCCACAGAATAGCTATCTTGTGAAACATTTACATGTACCAAACAGATTAATTATTCATTTAATTTCAAACTATTTTCCTTGAAAGGACTACTCACTTCCCACCCCCATTAATAGAAGTGACCTAATTGAAAGCTAAGCTCACGGCCCCACGCTTTCTAGGTTTAGAAACAAACCTCCCTTCCCCCCTGTTAGATCAAACATCACAATGTCAAATGCTCTGCAGACATTTCCCTTGGGAATCTGAAAGGCTAATTAGGGTGAGCTTCACCATAAAGAATACAGTTGTTAAAACAGCTTTTGTACACACTGGAGTAATGATCATTCTCTTACACACGCGGTGATTTGTTGCTGCAATTTGCAGCCATATATCTCTTAGGAGCTAATTCGGATGTTGTTATTTATTGCACGTATGATTATTAATGATATCTTAGCAACTGCTGGAAGTAACTTATTTCACCTCAGGAAGTCAAGTACTTTAGCTCAATGTTTACAGATCTAAGGAGACATCAATTTCTGTAGAAAATCAGTTCTTCATTTGGCCTCCCCCGCCTCTAGAGTAAGGTCTGAGCTATCATCGTTTATAGATATTCTGTCATACTGAAAAAATATTTGCCATTAGGAAATAAGGAAAAAAAAAGCTGTCAGTTCTTCCTTCTTATTGAAAACAGCTCTTTTACCAGAAAAAAAAAATAGTAGTAATAAAAAAAAATCATGAGAATTTTTAAATGGTTCTGAAGAGGAAAGAAAAAGCAGCAGTATGCCCACTGTTGACAAATGTTACCTGTGTAGAATGTAAGACCAAGTTCTCAGATCACTTGTAATTTTTGATACAGAAAGAAAAAGATGAAAGTACTGGGTTTTCCTTTAAAAATGCTGTTTATGTGCAGAAGCATACAGAGAAAAAGAAAACCTTGCAAGATGACTTACATATTTCACAGTGTCCTTGCTCCCAGTTGCTTATGTTTTTGTGTCTTATATTTCAAAATTCGTTCGTTTTCTGTTCCATGATATTTTATACAATTGTTTCTGTACCTACATTAAAACAGAGATCTCTCTTGGTGTCTGTGGGAAAAAAAATGAAGTGTAATCAAGAAAGACAGATGAACTCATTCTGCCTAATTTTGATCCCATTTGAACACTGAGTTTCAAAGTTTGTCTATAATGGAGGTTTTATTGGAGATGTGTTCCCTTTAGAAAAAAATAGAAAATCATGGGCATTCAGCTGATCCCTAATAAAACAAAGACCAGTGGGACATTCACTTTAGAGTTTGCCTGAAGTCATCTTGTTGGTAGCACACTCTAAGGCAGGAATTCGCTATGGGTGGGTGGTGGGAAGTCCCCTGAAAGACAGCAAATATGAGCTCTGCACATGAACTTCTTGTAAATTTACTGAAACTAAGTGGATGAAACAGGAAAAGAGGTGATGATGGTGGGTTATTCAATGGAGAGAAAAAGCCTGTGAATTTTATGGACTACACAAAGTCCACCCATTCTTAACAATAGGTGTTAAAATTATAATTAAAATATTACATTTAACAGTTGCATATTAACTTAAAATGTGCGACAAATAATTAGATATTAGGATATCTAAAACATACAATATTATAACATCTAACTAGGGAATATCCTGATTGTTTTGGCAAGCCTTTGATGATCAATATCAAATAGCAATAAAAACCCCAAACAAAACAAATGTACCCAAGCACCCAGAAGATAATAACTTGCAAAGCGATGTTAGTTTCATTTTTATTTTAATTTGTCAATACAAAATACAGTCACCTCTAGTTATATTACATAATTTCCTCACATTAGGTAATATCAGCTTATTTTCTTCTGTTCTTTAAGGATGAGAGCATATGAATAATTTGACCTCATCTCACAAATGCTTTATGTCCATTTGATGTAGCAAAATAACTAAAAATACAGTACTATTGATTGGTTTTCATTGGCTCTATAAATAATATTAGACAACTCTAACCTGAGTAGCATTGCTCTAAATTGATAGTAACACAACCAGAGACTCTCTAACTGAGAACAGAATCTTGTTTAGGGTATATGAGGGTATAGAGCTGTAAGAACTTGGCGCTTTTTTATTTAAAAAATATATAAATAAAAATAATTAATCTGGATTTTATGGACCCTATCTGGTTTGAGTGCTTATGGGTTTTTGAGGATTTACATGGATGATGGAAGTTAGCTCACAAATGCATATTTGCATAAATGTGCATACAGGCAGCACCACAGAAACTCATGTTTATGCTTGTATCACACAAATGTAGACAAAAATTACTTAGGCAACCCATCCTCCTGTTCTGCAAGAAGGTACATGAGCAGCAGCAATGCTGTGTGGTCAGTTATGGTGGAGGCAGTGAAAGAGAAAACCGTAAGCACTAGAAATTTCAGCAAATAGTACATTAAACAATCATTGTGTGATGCTTTTCTTCTACAGACGTCATGGATGAACAGTTTTCAGTAAAAAATGAGAAAAAAAAAAAAGAAAAAACTCCTTGCAGATATATCTCAGAAAAAGCAGCAGATTTGTCAAAACATTTGTTGTGAATTGTTTATCTGAATGTGATGCTTAATGGTTTATTTCTTCAGTGTAATTTGAGAATCACATGAGAAGAATTATTGAAAATCTCAAAGGTTTTTCTTGCTATCATCCTAATATTTGCACACATAAATACTGTGCTTAGACATACAGCTGAAGAGAGAAGCTGTGTCTGGTTGTTGTGTACTGGGAACACACACCTCTGTACTAGCAGGAAGAGTTGTATAACGTTCAAATATCTTTAAGTGGGAGAAGAAGGCAGCAAAACGGCTTGTCTGATGCATGTGATGTCAGAAAATCATGATGCTTTCTGGAGTTTTCCATGGTTTGAAAGGGTCGTTTCTACAAGTAGTGCCACAGGACACACAAACCCATCTTGATCCAACCACTTACACTGCAAAGGAATATTTTATCATCCCTCCTACTTCGACAATATGCAGTGGCATTGTCAGGTTTATGTAGGAAAACAGGACTTTACATCTTGTGTCCTTACAGTTCCTCAGAGGATAAGGTTAGTGTATAATTTGCAGTTTGTTGCTGGGTTTTTTATGTGTTTATTTTTAAAGGAAAAGTACCATAATGTTAAAATACCAATGAAGTATATTGTTCCCAAAAGGCATTGTAAAGATTTTGGGGCTCAGTAACAACAAAAAATCCTTCAGGTCTGACTTTCCCAGTATGACTGAGCAGACAAGACTTTAAGGAAAGAAATGAATCTGCATATCTAAAGACCATGAAAACAACATCAGATGAAGCAAGTGAATATCAGGACTGAAAAGGCTGCAGGAGTTTGCAAGCAGATGTCAAAAAGCATACTAGAAAACGTCAAGAAAAGTATAACAAGCACTGGATGCAGAGATTAGGGTGCTAAATATATTCATGATGAGCACACCATGCTAGGGCTTGCTGTCCTAGGAGCTGCTTTGCAAGCAACACTGTAAAAAAAACCCCAAACCCTCACCACCACCAGTATCAAAAATAAAATAAGTGAACCACGTCTGCAGATAATCTTGGAGTCAGAGTGTAAACAGGGGGTACTAGGCAAATAAAACCACGGCTGAAACCTGCCTCTGGAAAATCTCAGTCACTGCTTTTTTTTATCAGAGCTTGGGCCAATTGTTCTGCTCGGTTAGGAAGGAGAACAAATAGGTAGCAATTTTCAAAAAAGCACAGTGGAGAACCTGAAGTAAATAATTATGGTGAGCACTGACTTATGGAAATGGTTTCCTGGAAGTATGAATAAGAAAAAGGGTTTTGGAAGTGCAGAGTGGTCTTACGTGGCAGGCAATAACAAGTTTGTGTATGTGGCATTTACAGAAAGGCAGCAAGTCATGCTGTTTTCAGGAGTGGTGCTGGCTCTGAAGTGTTGAGTGATGCTAACACTCTCCTATGGAAGAGCTCCATGGTCCTAGGGGAGCGCTTCCAACCAGAGTGGTTGTTCACACTCTCCCCAGAGCCACTGGAATAAGCAGAGAGAGTAAGTGGCTGAAATCCAGGAGCTCCCGAGCTGGAAACTCGTTGAAATTACAGCGACAGAGGGAAAATGAACAAAACTGTAGACAATGTTGTAGAAGCAGCCTCATCGTAGTGTCCATGGCAATTATTATTTATGGGATATTCTCTCTAATCATGAACATCCTATTGCACAATACGTCCTTTGCTCACAGATGTAAAATTAACAGGGGAGGCAAGAAAATTATTAAGTTCTTCCTTGCAAAGTGACCGAAGCAGAAGTTGCAGGGGTGTGAAATAATACCCTTCCTGGTCTGCACTGTGTGTGATGGACCACAGATGTGGAAGAACCCTGTGGGGCCATGCAAGGGTGTACATTTGGAGGGATGAACGCATCCTGCCCCTCTCAGAGAGCTCTAACTGGGGCTGGCCAGTATCTCACCCTTTAGGAAATCATCTTGATGCACAGAGATTTCAGTTTCAGATTTTCCACTTAATTTGTAGTGACTCATCTTTGTTTGTTTATGGCCACTGATGTGTGCTTGGCTAATAGAAAACCTATGTCTCATCTCATGAGCAGAAAGCTCATGCTTCATTTCAAAACTGCCGTATAATGGTCACTCTCAGCATGCAATTTTTGTTTAACTAGTGTACTTGGCACTGCAATTACCACATGGAAACATTGATTCCCAGTCATCCATGTCATGTAGTGCACCACTATGCAGGCTATCTGTAAAATAACTACAGGCTTCCTGTTCAGCAGTGCACGCTCCTAATTAAATATCTGATTATATATTCCACTGATTTGTAAAACAACACAAGGACGAGATGTAAATAAATATGCATAGTACCTGCTTAAAGGGATTATTTCCACAGGAAGAGGATGTACATCAAGACAGCACCATATTTAGTGCTTCGTGGTGAAGATTTTCACACAAGCAGCAACTGTAGATCCGACTCAGCAGGCATCTATTGTCACCAAGCAGTTCATGTTCCTGTAGTTAGTCCTACCGAATTCATAGATGGCTTTAGGAAAGCTCAAATGAATTTCAAGTGTGGCCCAATTTAGTGAGTAAGCAAATCTGATTCATTTTGGATTGCCATGGGTTACAGAACTTGAATCGTTACCACAGTTCAGCTGCTCAGTGATAAGTTGCTAAATGCCAGCTGGGTTTGTGCCTTTAAACCTAAAATGGTAGATATCAAAGAAAATGCCAGTTACATTAGTTCAAGCCCTCCAGTCTTTGGATACGTTCCTAATGCAAATGTTTAACGCCTTTTTGGGAACTTACAGGAGAAAAACTCCCTGAGCATTACCTGGAAATCTTAGGTTCAGGAGTCGCATGCAGAAGAGTCAGTACTGTTGCTGCTGCATCCACAAACGGAGCACATCATCCCAAAGGAGGAGGAATGGCAGAGACCTGGGTCTGTGTGCTGCACCAAGCTTGCCAGGGCAGTTGTGCAAGGAGGAGGTCTACTGTTACTTCTGATAGACACAACACCCAGTTCGTTCTTCCAACCACGACAGCAGAAGTGTAGGGGTAGAAGGGTTTCAGATGAATGATGAAGCTCAGCCACTGCCTTATTTGTATCACCCAACTTACTGAAATGTGGTTTCCTTTCTTCCAGTTGTTTAACTTACCTAGAGAAGTAGGTCTGAATTTGTAATCCAGAGACATGCAGAAGGAAACAAGATTAAAAAAATCCCCAAACTATACAACTTGGAGATAGTAAGAAATAATAAGTTAAAGAAGGATCTGCATTACTTCCAGAAATAGCTCCTTTCATCTCTTTGGAGTGTGAGCTATGGAAACTAGATTCCCCAAGAGATCAGCAAATAACCTAAAGGAAAGCAACTGATGGTAAGGAATCATTTGTTTGATCTTCTCACACACCATTTCTGATTTGGACTTGGTGACTTCTGTGAGACTTTGCATTATATTACTTCCACAACTGTGTCCTACCTATAGCCTGGTCTGCCTTGTTCTGGCAGTTTGTCTTCCATGGCCTATTAAATTTCCTAGTGGAAGCATCAAAAAAAGGTGCCAACCAATCCCATGGTTGTAGGAGTTGGTCCATGCTTCCCCTCACTCCATGAACCTTTAAAAAAAAATGGATCTAGAAAAAAATACCATAATTCATCAAAAACAATGCAATCAAATAATTAACAGTTTGGAAAATTTTCCGCAGTGAAGACAGAAAGAACAAAATCAATAAAATAGAAACTGTCTTTTATTAAGAAGTGACACTATTTCTAGATGACTAGTACATGCTGGCAAAAGGAAAAATGAGGCTAGTTAATGATGCAATGCTTGGAATCAAAGAACATTAAGTCTAACACCGAATTAAACACACAAAGAATTGCTACAAGAAATGAGAAGCTCTGAAACAAATCGAAGTCTGAAATCCCATCTCTCTAGCCAGGGAATGGTTAGAAGTCTCAAAAGATCTAAAATAAATTCCAAAAAGCTATAAAAACAAGAGAATGGAAACCACATGCAACATAATGGAGTCTCAAAGCACCAAAGAACTTCAGTCCAATATAGATAGATTACACGAATGTATAGCATTTACATTCAGCTTGGACGAGTTTTGAATATTTCTGTACAGAAAGCTTTTTTGTCTTTTTTTTTTCTTTTTCTTTTTTCTTTTCTGTTTGTTTTTTCTTTT
>VWZY01003447.1:235988-251457 GCA_013399075.1 Chloroceryle aenea
TTTCCTTTTCTAATCACTAAGTCTCTCGCTCCCTTATTCCTTTTCTCTTCCCCTTTGGGGAGGGAGGGGGTTAACAGAGAGTGTCTGTTAGGTCTAAGGGGCTGCCCTGACCCTAAACTGTGACACCTGGACACTCTCAGGATGCTTCAACCTCAGTTCAGACTGAGGTCCTTAAGGACTGGAAAGTAACTCACATTTTATGTTAGTTTTCTTGCTGACATCACCAGTCAGGGTGCCTCATTGTAAGACCACGTTGCAATGCCTGTACTTGTCCACTGAGGAGTAAACTGACTCCACTGTCCCATTTCATGTGTATTAAGGCACCGAATGGTAACAGATTGCACTTAGTACCAGCATGAGCTAGTTCTCAAAAGAAAGACACCTCAAACTGTCTAGTTCCCAGCCGCAGATATTGCTCACCCTGTATACTTTTCAACATGTTGACAATACTCTGTTCTAGCACACAGGTAAACATTAGTTGTTTGTTGTTATTGTAGCTTCCCACAAGATTCTGAAACATTTGCATGATGACGCGTGAGTCTTGCATTTCATATTTCCAAAGCTTCCTCCCCATCACAGGCACAGAGGAGTGTTATTCATAGGAGGCTGTACCTTCATGCTTTAGTCATTAGGAGAAATGGGCCATAGATCATGTCATGTTGTCTGTAACCTAGTTAGATTCTGACAGGAGAGAAGTTCTAAAATCATAGGTTCACATTAGAAACCTTTAAAAACTCATTAGCTTCTGATAATTATCCTAATATCCAAAGCACTAAAAATCACAAAGCTCATTTCTGCCTCAGAAACGACTGTGAATATGTTCAGAAAAATCTCTGTCTTTTTACTTCTCAGTAACAAAAGAAAGAGCTGCTCTGAATGTGAACGTTTGGGGCTGGTACAGAAAAAGACCACTTTCCTTCCTGAGCACAAAGAGTGAAGTCAATTCATTCTGTAACGGAGATGGGAAAATTACAACTAAGTCTTAATTCATTTCTCTGCCTTGGGACATCACCTTTTCCAGTCCATCTCTTCCTGAATGTTTGACATCTCTCAGCCAAACTCAGAAAGCACTGCATTTCTCTAAGCTACATCTATTCAGAATCATTAGCTGGGTTTGGTTTTGTTTTTGTTTTTTTCTTCAGTTATGGTAGAAAAGGTTTCTGTGAGGCCACTGATCCTTATAAACAACATGTTCTTAAATGCACCTTAGCACTTGAGTACTTCACAGTCAGGACCATCTGCTGTGTCCTCAGTTGTTCTACAAGGGTTATTTTGAACTAGACAAGGCTTCAGCCCATATACTCAGATGTCTTTTAAGTTACAAACTCACCCAAAGCTATGTAGACCTAAAACAAGAGAAACACCATTCTTTCAGTTTAATTAGCAGTTCCTGTGCATGAAAAGCCCTGGATGGGATGGCTGAGGAATATTGCACTCTAAGCTGGAGCACCATTGATAGAGTCAACCATCTACATTTGATGTTACTGTACATGGAAACGGGAGCAAATCTTCTTCAGCCGTATCCCATACATATTTTAGCCATGTCTGGCCAAGTCTGTTTCTACACTTGATTTTCATAATGAACCCACTTAATATCATAACAAAAAATGCTGTAAAACTTTATCACTCTGCATTTATTACTGTACCAGCTCCTAAAAATGGCTAGAGGTGGCCAAAGTCCTGCTAGAGCCAACAAAACAGCACAATATAACAATGACGAGCCCTTAAAAGAGACATGGATTTAAAACATACATAAAGATGATCACGGTTTTCACAGCCTTGTTATCATGCCCCGCTCCTCATCACACCTGATTTCCTTTGGAATGTATTTTCCATGATTTCTGGGATGTTCTGCTTCTCTCTTAGGAGGGACCGGGAATTGCTTTTGACTGCTGCACAGAGCTAGCTCAGGAGAGTTCCAATCTAGGTTAAGGGTTTTTTTTTTTTTGCTGAGATCTCTAGTGTAAAACAAATAACAATCATAAAATTAATTCTCGTGACATCGTTTTTACACACCTCACCTAGCAGGACCTTCAGAACTAAAAGGAAGATGATGACCTAAGGAAGCAGGAACTGTCACCATGGCTACAAGGGACACCTTTACCTTTTCAGGCTAAGTACAGAGGTAGGCACATAAAAGACACTTATTGGCAATATTTGCTACACAATGATGTAGGTTTTGTCCCCCAAAGAATCAGTAATTGCCACACTGGCAGTATGTTGAATACTTTTATTACAGAGTTTATTAAAATGCCACTTACCTTTAAAGAAACAATCACTAAGGACATTAACTTCCATGGAACAGAAAATTATTAAGCTACCTACTCTGCAAACACAATTCTGGCACCTGAAAAGTCAAGCTGTGCTCTTTCAGTGGCTTACATCGTGACTTGCAATAACTGTGGCAGGATCAGAAAGCCTCTGGCCAGTTTTTGATGTTTCCCTGAGAAGAGCAGGAACATTTCTGTGCTCTGCAGTAATGCACCGGTTTCACCAGCACTTCTGATATCAGGTCTGGCCCCATCCTGGGGAACTGCATGAATATTTGGGCCTTCATAAGTCAACTTAGTCACTTCACTGGCCAAAAGTGACAGAAGCAGCTTCTTTTGGGTGTTATTAAGATGAGAGATACCTGGGAGTTATCCAGTTTTCAAGGGGTAAAATGTCACATTTTCTGAAGATTGGGTGCCATGACGTATCTCCTGCAGTCCACCCACATGATATCTACCCACTGCTGAAAATACTAGTCTGAGGGGGTGAGAAAGGACAACATCAGACATATTGTCTACATTGATAAAATTAAACTTGGAAGTACAAGGACACTTAAAGTGAACAACTGGACTGCAAAGAATGGGGTTTGTTTGTCCAATAAATTGCAAGAATTGAAGAAGTCCGAGAAGTCTTTTCATTCCTGCAGTAAATGTCATATAAAGGTGTCACTGCGGAGCAACGCTAACTATAACAACTCAGTTTTGAGGAGAAAAATCTGTTTCCCTACATCTGACTGCATCTGCTTCATTCATTTTATCCATTAGCCCTATGAAAGCCTCCATTTCAGAGCATTTGATGTGAGCTCAGGAAAGCCGTACAGGTGGTGCTGCCTCAGCAGGAAACCCACTCCTTGCTGAGGGACCGTCAATTATTTGCAGGGAAACTAAAACAGAAGAATAAATATTACATGCTGATGGATATTTGTCAGGAAAGATAGGAGTACTTTCAGTGGGGCTTGTCAGACACAATACGTTCAGCACGTCTACATTCTCTATGGCAAAGGCAATAGAGCGCTCCAGCTGCTCCCCTGGCAAACCGAAAGTTTTGTCTCGTAAATTTAAATTATAGATGACATAATGGTGGAATGGAAATGGATTGCACCTATAGAGATAAATCCAGTGAAAAACCTCACGCTTTCAAGGAAAAGAAGAAAGAAAAAGGTTCTGACGTGCCACAGATCTTCCGTTTGTTATGATATTTTGCCTCTCCAACTCAACACTTTGTAAAGCAATTTGTTTCTTTTTTCTCGTTTCCCTCCACCTCCATGGAAAGTGATGAACATTTTTGTGAAGCTCATAGAGAGTGCTAGATTGCAAATATAACAAAAAGCTTGCCAATGCCTGGGAGTCCAAACTGGCAATGATTTCTGTTGTGTCAGCATTTAAGTATTATTGTAGTGTTATCATATCATGGCATAAAAAAATAAGGTGGAAGCAGTCGTGCCAAAAGCTTAGTGTTTGACTGAAAGCACACACCGAGTATCCATAGGTACGTTTGGGTTCTTTGCCAAAATATCATTTTAATATGAACCATTCAATGGATCTACTGCTCAATCATGAGAAACTCTACTTTTTAATTTAAACCAATAAGACAAAAAACACTGGCTGGTTTCCTGCATCTGATACTGATGAGGAATAAAGAAGAAATTGTTTGATAAACTGCAGTACCTTGGGACAATTTGACAGCCCTGGAAAGGACACAGTCTCAGGTCTGGAGCCTGGAGAACATTCTCTCTTAATTTTTTTTTTTCCCTGCATACTGAACTTGTCACTTTTGTAAAATGTGCAGAATTCCACAACAAATTTATCTACCTGTGTCAGTGATAAAGCAAAGCCTTGTAAGTGGAGACAGAAGAAAAGAGCAGACAGAGAGAGGGAGAATTTTGCTGAGGAATGGGTAAAATGTTCTGTTTCTTTTCCTGGAGTCAATAAAAATGATATCTGATCAATACAGGAAATTAGAGAAGTGCTGTTGTGTATTGTATCATTGGACATTAAACATTTGAAGTTGTATCAAGCTTGACAAGCTAGTGGAAATACAATCTGAAGTTAAAAAAAATAGAAGAATACATGTGCTTCAGTCTAAGTTCAGATCCAGATGACTGTCTCACCATACAAATATACTAGGTGTGATGAATAAGAATTTATTTCTATGACAGTCATTAAGTAGGGCTTTGTCCTTTGGATAATCCAGTGTAAATTCAGCCGGCTGCACTCTGACAAACACCAGCTCTTGGGTGAAGGTAGAAGCAACATTTGGTCATTTTTCAGTCCCCTTTGATCTTTTGCATCCTCTGAACTTTATTATACTGCACAGTTTGCTAACAACTGCTACACTGCTCTCAACAGCAGCCCGGGACCAAGCAGCAAAAAGTAGGACTGAGAACCTAGGGCCAGGGACTTAAACTGCAGAAACAGCTGCTGAAAGCAAACTCATTGGAAACAGAGATGAGCATTTAAAGGAAACAAACTGATTTTGTCTTAGAGGTAAAAATTCCTCCAGGCCTGGTCAACAGTGGCATGCTGAATGAGACCTCTAAAAAAAGATTTGGATTTAAGGGCTATGCACTACTGATGACATACGTAAAGAGTTAAGGCAAAGATGACAGCAGAAATTTGGCTTTTGAAAACTTCTACGTCCTCCACGTATTTTTCATGTTTCTCCTTGGAGTGACCACCAAAATCTCAAAATCACTGCTGCATCCTCCCAGCGGGAACAAGAGGGACAAAAACCCTTCTCACTCTTTAGAGGGAACTAAGCCAGCATAGAAGACAAACTGTAGCATCATGCAGAGAAAGCAAGGTGATACAGCCAGTGATCCCCAAAGTCTTTCCTATCTATGTCTTTTCTTAGGTTGCTTGCAAACTGTTGAATCTCCAAAATAGAGCAAGTTTAAAGGTTACCTAGCATACTTAACTCCTTGAATTGATAGGATCTTTCTTACTGCAAGTTTTCTATTGAATACAAAATCTGCTTTCCACAAATATTTTTCATTATCTCTTAAAATTTTGCTGCTTCTGCAAACATTTCTGCAGCCAAACTTATTTGCTGGGACGTACATGAAAAGCAGACAAAAAGGAAGTGCAAACAGAGTAAACGTGAGTTCACTTAGAATTTAATAATAAAAAACTTGCACAAGCAAGTTTGTGCAGCACTTGCCTGGTAAAGGCTGTTAGAGCATCCGAATCAAATCCAGATAGTTCCACACAGCTGACAGCAATGTGTCTAACACCTGATCATTCAAGATAAACACCGGAAAACATAAAGTGAGAATCATAAAGGAGCAGGTTTTAAAGGCATTATGAGACCTAATGCTACAATTAGGCACATGGACTTAGGTTTTAGGAGGAACTTTACACATTCACATCTGAACAGGGTGAGATAGATCCCACCTGCCCTAGGCACAAGACAGTTCCAGACAGGGAAGCCACACAACAGCAACAGCAACTCTGCCATGTACTTAGTTTCAACACACCACTATATTAATTTGGTCATCTAGTTTCCAGACCTAAAATGATTTGCATACTGCCACCAAACACTCCATTGCTGACAGAAAATATACCTCTGTAGGACTTCAGACCCCTGCAAGTGAAATGGAAATCTGAAACTGGTCTTCTTATAGCCTAGGTAAATACTGCATACTGAGCTGCCATGACTGTGTTTTGAAAAGACTAACTCCTGCTCGTTTTTTGGAAGAAATTCAAACCTAACTCCAGAGCTGTGAATCCCAAACAGAAATAGGAGCCTCCCACTGGTGTAAGACTTTGATCTCTCCTTTGTGTTAAACTAACAGTAAGTGCTTGACATAACAATAGAGGGATTAATGTTCTCAAAAAAAAAAGAAAAAAAAAAGAAAAAAAAGGAAAATATTATTAAATGGGCAACACCTTTAAAATTTTTTCAAGTATTGGCCCACCTAATGCACTTGTGCTACAGCTTCAATGGGCTCAGCCTGTTGTATCTCTCACAGTGTCAGGCTGAAATATGGTGGTTAATGCTGGAAGGAAGAATATGCCACTGCTAAACTCAGGGGTAATAGAGCTCCAAAAGCAGTTAGCAAAGCTTCCTTATAGCCTCATTCATCTTCAGGCTTTGTCTCTGAAATCAGAAAGTTCAGAGCAGATCCTGACATGCCACAGCAGCAGCAGCAGTCTTAGAAACACACTGTGCTCAAACCAAAAAACACCCAGAACTTGTCCCCAAGCCAGCGTGGTGCTGCTGAAAAGAGGAATAAGTCACTGGGCCCTCCAGAAGGGGAAAACACATCTCAAACCCCCTTTAGAAAACCACAAGTCAGATAGGGAAGTGTGCTGCTGGCCTACATGAGAAGTCCTTTGCACCTGGCAGAGGCGGAAGACCTTAAGAGTCATTAAAGCCTGATGGATGGGAGTGGGTTTTGTCTTGCAAGTGGGAGCGAGGCTCAGAGTTGGGCTCTCTTTGCCATAAAACAGTGGATCACGGGCTCCTAGTGTGTACATCTTCACCAGGGCACTGCTTAGCAGCAATGTCTGCACCCGCATATCTTCCTCTTCTCCTGGCTACGCTGCGAAAGGTGATAACCCTTGCTTTAGGCCTCTCTTCTTTTTCCTCTCTTTCATCAACCTCCTGTTGCTGTGTCTTCCCCTCTGGTGTAAGACAACTAGCTTAACAGAGGAGAGGTGAAAAAAAAAGGTGTAGGGAGGTTTTCCTTGTTTATTAGGCTTTGTACACTACCTTCTGACTTTGCAATCCTTCCTTTGACCATGGTCACTACAACTCTTAAAATAAGGAGAATTACTATGTTAAGTCTAAGTGAAGCCTTTTGTGTTTCTGAGAATTTCTTATCACTTTTAGCATTCTGGAAATAGGGTGGTACCCAGCAAAATCCTGGACACAAGAGTCACAGCTTTTCAGAAGCTATTTTACATCTGATTCTGGTTATCCATCACAATAACTGCTTAGTTTAGTTAACTGCATAGAGGGTCTGCATTTTGGCAAGAGATGAAGAATTTTAAAAGTTTGGGTATATGGAGGTTTACATTGCCTGCCTCTGATGTCCTGTGGCATCCAGTGTGTAGTTTCTCCACAGGAACATTGATGATCCCAATTGTGCCATATATGTCATCCATTATAAATAATGTCCCTGGTCCATGGTCAGCTTTATCTTTGAACAAGAGCAGCAGCCTGTGAACTACTCCTCATATAACTTAACTTCCTGCCTTAAGATACTTCTGGGGGCCAGATGAACTCTTCAGTGAAAACTCTGACTTGCACATGTCCTAGCACACCTCTTTATTGCACTGGTTAAAGAGTTTATCATCTAGATAAAGCAATATGGCACTGAATCTTGGAGAAGGGGAAAAAAAAAAAAAAAAGATGCAATAATTCCTGTTTGTCTTTTTGTTTATTTAATGAAATTATTTTGAAACTGATTGGAGAATTTAGGATGATTGATTTATTTTGCGAATAAAAGGAGAGCTAAAATGTGCAAAATGAAGCGTAGTATTGTATCTATTGTATAAATCATGCCTATTTCCACTGGGAAATACAACCTCTGCAGCTTACTGGTAGAAATACAGTTATTTCTTAAACTAAAATAATCTCTGGTTATGGTGTTCATACCAACTTCTTATTTCCAGGAAAAATACAAAAGCTTTAAGGGTGTAAAGTGAAGAGCAGTACATCTTCCTGAAACTACAGAGATGATCCAGATGCACAGAGCATAACCTGGAATGAATCCAGCACACAGGGGCTAACACCCCTACCCTCAGTTAAAGTGCCATGGGATCTTTTCACAGGAGTAAACTGCAGATTGCACAGCAGTTACCTTAACTGGTTCCTGATGTGCTGTATCACACCACATTCAAATCTCCATCTGTGGTGTCTGCAACTACTGTTCATAAAATGAAGGTTTCAGCGCAGAAATAAATATGATGTAGCTCTGTGATAGTGCCACAGACTGATTTTCATTATGTCATGGGCCCAGCCATTTAATTTGAAAGGTACTTCAAGCATGTGTAAATCCCACATAATGCCTAATCTGGAGGTCTAGGAGAGTACGCAGACATCATTTTCACTGTTATCAAGTTGCACTCTAAATTTATTTCTCAGGGTATTGTTCTTTTCTTGTCTTGTCACACCGGGTTGCTATTCATTGTTAAAGAGCATCCATGTACCACCCCAGACGTGACAGCATTTTCAAAGAATGAAATGCTTTTAATACAGCAGTATATATAGTACAAAGGCTTGGATAACCACATGGTATGTCTATATCATACCACACAACATTGTTGACCCATGAAGTAGAGACACAAGTTTGTATGCAAACCTCTCTCCTCGGGGCTTCTCTTTTGGTAGGGTAACAGCTCACTAAGCCCTTCCCCTCATTCTCAACTTTTTGACTAAGCTGGGAAAGAGCAGCAACTATGTTCCACAAATCTAACTAGTGGTGAACTCATTATGAGCCAATCTTAACTAATACTAAGCCACTAGAGTCACTAGAGGGAAAGAATATCAGGTTGGCTGGTAGCAGTCACAGCCTAAATAGGCTGAAGCATGAAGCAGCCTCAGAAATGCCCTACTGCCTTAGAAGAGAGAGGAGCAGCAAAGAAGCATTTTACTTTTGAGATGGGAAAAAGCAGAGCCCAGGATTAAGGAGTTCATCTGAGCAGGGAGCTTCATCCCGACAGGAAAAGAGTAAAACAGAGCAAAGGCACAAAAAATTTTAATGCGAGCAAGCAGGGAAAAAAGACTCAGGGGCAGGAGAAAAAAAAAAAAAAAAAGATCTGTATGGAGAAAGACAATGTGAGAATTTTCCTGAGTGAAACAATGATAGAAAAATCCTGGGTGACCCCTCTGATGTGTCAAGAGGCTGTTTCTAGAAATACATACTGCTCATTTTGTGACCAAATTTCCAGCAATATCTTCCCATTTATTCATTTGGATCTGATATGGTCATCCTGACAAAGCTTAGAGAAGAGACTGCAGGAAAATGAGTCTCTTCTGTATTTGCAGAAGAAATTAGAAGAAAATAATCTGACTGGCCACAGTAGTTGCACTTTTCTTTGGCCTGTTTATATCCCATTTTTTCCAAGTTTCAAATATACTCATGGTAGACCAAGGATCCACCTACTTTTACAATATCAGTACCTTTCACCATGACATAACATATTTCTGCAAATGTACATTTATTTGAAGAATGATTTTAAAAGAATCTGAATGGCACTTGGCTAAAATTATCTCTGGTATAATTCCACTGAATTAAAAGAGGTTGCAGAGGGAGGGAGTGAATTTGCCTCCTGGTGTTATTGGTGAAAAAAAGAAAAGAAAAAAGAATTTTATGTCAAGATGTTTTTTATGAACTCGAATCCAGTTTCTAATCATCCAGATTGCCCTGTACAATAAACTCTTGATTATGACTGCTGGCGTTAACAGTAATAAGACAAGATGATGTGCAGCACAATTTTCTTCATTCAGCTTTTCATTCTCCCACTGCTCCTAAAAAGTCTCCGTATCTTTCTGTTGGTTTTGTTTAAAAGTCATGTAAAATTAGATATTATCAATCAAGTCACACATTCTCAAGTGCAAAAGCATTATTTTGTTGATTGCCATGCATCTTTGTGGGACGAATCGGTGCAGCTCCGCTCCTTGTTGGGGGAAGCTGGTGCTGTTGTGCTCATGGAACTTTCTGCTGAACAGAGAGCACAAGAGAAAGCATCGACCTTTCTTTGGTCTAACTCAGAGCTGCAGAGACCGACTGAAGACACTTATCTGCATTCTTTCCACTCTAGCTTCAGCCATGCACACTTCTCTCCACCAGCACTAATTAAACTAAGGAGGAAAAAAATTAGATGTTTGCACTCAGACAAAATTATTTGAAGAGAGAACTGCTTGCTGGAAAGATAATCAACAAAAGGCTTTCATTTTAAAATCACAGTCTGGCTTTTCCCCAGCTTTCTTGTTTGGGCTCAGGGTTCAGAAACTCTGTAGCCCTCTCTCCGCCTGGTTTTATCAGTGTCAAGGGTTTATTGTAGGCATGAGAACTGAAACTTGGCAGTTGCTGTAGAAATCCTAGCATTAACAGTATGGCTAAGGGGGTGCCCCAGTATCCCGAAACTACTGCTTCGAATAAGAAAAATATTTGGTATGTCAGACTTTGAGGAGTTTTTCCTCTCTATTTCAAGCATCACTCTGGTGTCTTTGCTCCATTGGCTAAATGACATCCTTCTCTGGCTGGCTGCGATGTTCATCCAATTTTTTTTTATTCAGTCCTATACAAAAATCTTCCATCTCTGTAATACCAGAGACATTTATGCGGCTGATATTTTAAATGGATGTGTGGAAAACATTCTTCTCTTCCAAATAATGGAAGCATCATAATTCTCTGTAAGAAAGCAGGTTAAGGAACAGTTTACCAAGTGCATGCTACAGGCAACAGGATCAGATGGAAAAAAAAAAAATCAGTCTTGCTGGAGAACTAGACTTGGAAGAAGGTACCAATCCACCACCCAGCCTCTGTGCACTCCCCCCACCATGCATCTCTACCAGTGTCACAAAATGCTAAGAACAATTTAAGGGACCCTTAAGCTACCTCACATATCCTAGGAGCTAAAGAGAGGCAGGACCTACCTGGCCTTCCAGCTAAGGCAGGTTTGCACAGCTTTTCAGGGTCAAAGCTAGTTGAAGCTGAGGAGCAAAGAGCCATATAGTTTCCCCATAGGTTCAAGAACCTAGAATGGGGTGAGGCAGCCACCACCCCTACATTCTTGTGACCCTAAAACAAACCAGGTCCAAGCCAGTTCTCAAGTGACTTCTTCTGCTTCAACCTTGAGAAACATGTAAGCAGGTTGCATAAGGATAATTTTTTATTTATTTTTTTCCCTCTCTGGTAAAAATCATGTTTGTGCTACATATGGAATAACCAGTACTCAAGCCAAAACCTTTGGCTATGTAATGAAATAGCCCATTTTCTAGAAATTTCTATGTCAAAACAGAGCCCAGAGAGATTTAAAGCAGTGCAAATGCCTCTCTACATTTCCGGAGCTTCTGACCTTATGTCTGCTGTTTTGCAGAGGAGGCAGAGATTTGATCCCCAGCTGCCCATGAACTGTGGGCTCCCTTCAAAAACCTCTTTCTGCAGAGGATTGCAGACAGCTATTGCAACACTCCCTTTCAGCAAGTGACCTCATGCACATGGTATTTTATCTTCAGAGCTAACCGCTCATGCCTGATACACAATTTGCTGCACAAACAGTCCTCTGACAACCCTGCAGAAGTAGAAGCAGGCACTGAAACACATGGGCTGTTTTGCAAAGCGGCTTCTTTGCTTAACTTACAGTCTTGCCTGAGTCTTCTTTTTCAGAGCTGTAGATAGCACTCATCACTGTCTTGCCCACAGATGCCGATCGACAGTGAGGGAGACCAAGAAGGAAAACAAAGGTGCCCACCAACGTGTAGCTTCAGGCACGACCCAATTCCCAAACCAGGAGCTGAGTGCAATGACTATCCTGTCAGGTCCAAACAGCCTCCCTGGGTATCCACTACAACAGCTTGTGTCAGTGTTTCTCTGCCCTGATCCCTCAATAAATGGACTTTGCTAAATCTCTTTTTACTGCCTGCCACATTTTTTCATGGCAAGTTGCCACTTTTTAAAGATCTTATACCAGCCTCGCAGAATAGAACTAACACTCACTGACTTCACACACTTTGGCACAGAAATAAATATTTTATGCATGCAGATAGTCCCAATGAGACTTCCAACCTCAGAAGAAGGGATCGTCATCAGCTGCAGTCATTACAGCACCTGAATAATAATTATTGCTCCTTATTTGGCATTGCCCCACAAGTCGAAGAGACATGGCAGTGCTCACCTCTTCTGCACAGACCAACAGAAATAGTCATGAAGCAGACCATATGCTGTCTTGTTCCAACTGAAGCACTCCAGAAGATGGGAATTATATT
Source organism: Chloroceryle aenea (assembly GCA_013399075.1). Classification (NCBI taxonomy): domain Eukaryota; kingdom Metazoa; phylum Chordata; class Aves; order Coraciiformes; family Cerylidae; genus Chloroceryle; species Chloroceryle aenea. The sequence continues at coordinate 248,199 of VWZY01003447.1, forward strand.
TTATCTATGGTAGGAATAATGCTACCAAGAGGCTCTGCTTGAGTGATGCATCACTGCACCTTATCAGAGTGCAGAGCTGGAACTTAGAGTGTGTATAAAATGTTTATTTAAACAAGTATGCACACATACATGTACACACATGTACACGCACTTCTGTATGTGTTGCTATGTGTGCATGTGTATTAGAATACATAAATGCATATATGATTTATGTACATAAAGAACACACATATGTAAAAACACATGTATGTCATAAAACCATAGAATCATGGAATCATAGAACCATTTCCGTTGGAAAAGACCTTTCAGATCATCGAGTCCAACTGTTAACCAGCACTGCCAGGGCACCACTGAGCCATGTCCCTCAGCACCACAGCTCTGTGACTTTGAAGCCCCTCCAGGCATCATGGGGAGTCCACCACTTCCCTGAGCAGACTGGGACAGCCCTGGACAGCCCTTGTGGGGAAGAAATTGTTCCTCATGTCCAAACTAAATCTCATCTGGTGCAGCATCAGGCTGTTTCCTGTTGTCCTATCACTTGTTTCTTGGGAGAAAAGGCCAATCCCCACTTGGCTCCAGCCTCCGGTCAGGGGCCCAGAACAGACCCCAGGATTCCAGGGGTAACCTCACCAGTGTTGAGTCATATATAATACATACATATACGCATGCATAAATATATATGTATGTATGTGGGGTTTTCAGATGTGTGGTAATTGTATTGTCTCACGACAGGGAATTTGGTTAGCCTCCTTAGGGATTTTATTTGTTTAAGTCAGAAGTAAGATAAAATTTTTAGTGGAAGTTATGACATACTTTTAAAAGTTTAGCAGAAACCTTGTTTTGGATGCAGGAATTAAGATTTACAACTTGAGAAATGCAAGAAGGAAAAGAACTAACTTCAAATCCAGGCTAATCACATGCACACTACAATTTCTTACTTTGCATCCTTCCAAGAGAAGCAATAGATTCCAGTGGTGAAGCCACAAGGCTTCAGAATAAGAAACCAGCACTGATACCCATGAACTGTAGACCATAAAGGAGCCTGGCTCTTTGCATTGAGGTCAACAGTTATGTGAAATGTCTCAGAGTCTAAACACAGGTAGAGTTACATAAATACACCACAACCCTGCCTCCCAATGAAATGCAGTCCACTCTTCTCTAACGGGACTGGTCCTGCAGCTTGCTTGGATGGCTGAGCAGGAAAAGATAACCATATGGTCCAGGGGTGTCAGCTGTCTGCAGAGATGTGTGGTGCTTAATGAAAAAATCAGAGTTGGGTTACTACTTGTGTTGAGCTGCCTTTACCTCCCCTCTCACCCTCCAAGAGCAGGAGATAAGTCCTAAGGACACCAGTTACACAGCGGACACCACTCCCACAGACCTTTTATCCACCTGTGGTCAGAAGGGATGCACCCTGGGGCTCATTAATCAAAAAAAGTGTCACTTCAGCAGCATGGATCTTGTTATCTTGCTTTACATGAAGCTGGGACCATTTGAAAATACACGAAGTTCACTCTTCATGAAATATTCCATGTCACTTTACAACACCACTGAGAGGACACAACCCACTCTGTACAAGCTGTGGCACAGCATCATGCTTTATATTCTTTATTCTGTGTAATTCAAAATGCCTGAGGTGAATTCATTGATTTACTGGAAATTGTTTTGTTAACATCATCTTTAGTTCCCATGATCTGAACGTTTTAAGCTGCTTTGTTTGGAGGAGGGCCCTGCACCTCTTCCCAGTGTCCAAACACAGAGTCCTGCTGGCATTGCAAGTGCAGCTTTTCCTTTGAAGAGGTTAATTTGACTCTTCTGCAAACAGAGACAGGCAAACAGTTGTATCCAGAGCCAGGTACACCAGACTTTTACAGAGGCATGTTTCTGTCGTATCATGTGTGGCAATGCCCTTCCCTGGGCAGCTGGTACCATGGGGCTTTGCACAGGGGCAAAACACCCCAGCCAAAAGGGCAGTCGCCTGCCATCTGCTCTCCTATTCCTCACACCTCTGTGACCAAACTCTTTTGCAAATCACAAGATCTCATTAATATTTATAAAGGTCACAGTGTTTGACTCTTCTAAAGGTTGGCCTGGTGAAAGGAAATGCATCTGAATCTTTTCTTCTTGAAATCGAGAGGGAAAGCCTTTGGCATAGCAAAGGTTAATACATCATGGGTAGTGCAGCCCCGTTGTCAGCCTTTTTAACGCTTCCAGGTGGATCACAATTTGACATACCGCAGAAGACACCCTTGTTTATTGACATTTATTTTTTTCTTTGCAGGAACAGTCACACTCTCCAGTCACTGGTTTTCTTGTGGCTTTCATGCTGAGCCTGTAAGAACAGGATGTTCAAGAGCTGTCCCATATGGTGGCATGCTGTCTATTGTTCAGATGATTGGCTTCAAGCACTGGCTGGCTTTCACTTTTTGCTTTGAGTTGGGTATGGCTGAAACTTGCATCAATTGTTGGGACAGGGTGGAGAAGCCGGGTCCCAGCGAAGGGTGAATCCGCAAAGGGGCTTCTTTTCATTACATGAATTTAACACATCTGCTGGAGATAGATTTCTTTGTGTATTAAGGGCATTATGGTTCAAATTAGAGGGATATTTTAAGATCATAAGAATAGAATTCCCTTCTAATGCAGTGGTGTATATTTTTGGTTTCATTATAATTCTTACTTATTTTAACACATTTGTGATCTGTCCAGAGCTTAGGTTAATGTGCCTATTTATGTGTTTATTTTGGATGATTCTTACATGTTGATTTACCAGCAGTCTTGATTAAACTAGTTTTATTGCATCCTGGATGTTTAGGAGCATTCGCATATCCAACTGAATGGTGAGACAAAAGCTGTCTGCATTAAATAAGACAGAATGAAAAACCTGAGGAGATCAGGTTGACTGCATTTGCTCCTGTCAATAATTGTTTGCTTTCTTTCTCTCCCTGTAAGAGTTTTTCCACATTTTTTCCCTATTTCTTCCCAAATAGAAAGAGAAGTTGCAATGTCTTGTAGAAAAACTGTTCTGGGTAAGAGAATAAAGAACACAGAGTGCATCAAACTATATAATGCTAAGCCCTGATTGTAATGGTTATGAAATGCTTTCTGACCCCAGATGGTGACTGGTCTCTGTCTTAAAGTCTAAAGATGGATGGTCCCTGCAATTTTACCCTGGTCTTTGTAAATCTCTGCTTCAGGACTCTCAGTAGATATTGAGTGTGTTGTCTAGGTTGTCTGTCCCTGTAAACTAGTTTTATCTTTC
>VWZY01003447.1:252030-265301 GCA_013399075.1 Chloroceryle aenea
CTTTGCACCCAAAACTGCAACACCTGGGCATGTGACAATATGAATGATTTCACCGGAGTCTGCTGGAACCTGCATGGCAGAAGAGTGTTCACTCACCACGAACAGCATTTTGCCTCTTTCTAAGCAAGATCGCATTGTCTTCCCTAATCACGTAGTGGCTTTCTAGCCTAATTTATTCTTTTCAGGAAGGATTTTGTGGAATGCGTGGTGGTGATGGCATCCTTGCACCACAGAGCTCCGGGCAGAGTCCCCGGAGGCATCAAGCGCACAGGTTTGGGGAGCCTTGTATGAACAGGACTATTAAGTACACGCTCTATTTGAGCGGGTGTGCACTCTGGATCTCTTTTCTCTCAACTCATTATTAATGGTTTGTGTGTGTTGGGATGGGGGGACCGCCTGAAATTACAAATGAGCTAATTTCCTTTTGCAACTGTACATCAAGAACTGGGAAGTTTGTAACACTTCTTTCTTCCCAGGCAGACTCTGCACCCCAAGGAGCATTTTTAAGGGTTTTTCCCCACACACAGACACACACATGCTCTTTTTGTATCTCTCCTAATTCAAAATTTCAACAGCGCTACTGTGGAGGGAAATACTTGCTAAAATAAAACGTGATGCCTGGAAGAGAAAGAATTATCAAAATCTAATTATTAGACACTGCAAGCATTTTGAAAGTCAGAGATCCTACTGAGATGGCAGAATGCCTCATAAGTAATGCAGCAGGCAGGTTTTATTTCATTTCTAGCAGACTATTCATCTGTGGATACAAAGAATCTTTGATAAGTATGTGCATGAAGGAAAACCACTATCATTTGGGTGACACTATCAATTACTAGTTAGCAATTACCACAGACACACCGCACTGCACAACATATGAAGTGTGCCCAGCTTGTAACTGGTATAATCAGGGAGTAAGTAGCATGCTGATTATTGGCATGTCGGTGAGCACATGGAAGAAAACTATGATAGGAAACAGTTTTAACCCGAAATTATTCACAGAGGTTTTCCACAAATCTTGAGGAGAGAAGCAACACAGTAAACCTACAGATAAGACCTTGCTGACATCAGTAGGCTCAGATAAGGTCTTTTGAGACTAATGTGGCAAAAGCACTGCTGAACTTTTTTAATGGTGATAACTGGACTGACTCATATTCAGCAAAGGTCTGAAATCCTTGATATGAATGAACTAATGCAGCATTTTAAGGCAGTTCTTTTCATCCTTTAAACAGTTTTAGACTGAGACTCGTACAGTTAATCAGTTGATAGGAAGATGGCAGGTACATGTTCTTATATGATTGAGGGGGCTTAAAAAATTTTTATTGAATGTGCTCAAAGCTTCCTTGGACTGATTTGGAGGTGTTTGGCTTCAATGTTAATGAAAGTTTACTTGTGCAATATGTATCATTTTAACTCAGTTATCTTAAGCAAGGTGATCACCAGTTATTTTGATCCAATACATTATCCAGATCCACCTTCCTCCTGTAATATTCCCTCATTGCAGGTATTGTATTGGCAAAAGGTGACTTGCCAGTGTTGTGATACCTGCTCTCATTGCTATTTAGTGTTTTCTTGGTGTCTTACATCACCTGGTTTGGATTTTTAGAGGATGGTTGTATGGTCTGCTCCTACACCCACCACCACTGGAAGCCACAGCAATAGGAAAACCATGTCCTCCAACAAGATACACTGAATCCTGGTGCTGCTGGAGAGGAAAGACTTAGTGATCTCTTGAGGAAACAAGAGAGATGCAATCTCTAGATGATGCAGTACCAAGTTAACCAAGTTTCATGGAGATAGAGGAGAGGAGAACTCTCTTCTCCCTCCTTATTGTCCTCACTCCATAGGATGCAGTTCGAGCCCACTCCTTCAGGGATGCTAGAAATGCAAAGCTGCCTTGAATGCTCCAGCTCAGGAAAGAACTTCCATCCTCTTAAATGGAGGGGAAGAGATCTATTGGAGACCAAGCCATACCGGTTCCCAGAGCTGCTCATCCTGCATCCAGCTGCTGCTTTCAAGATCTTTGGGGTGTCAGATTCCCAAAGGAATCTGTTGACAACGTTGGGGTTACTGAAGGTCCAGAAGGACACTTGGATTAGTGATACAGATGTCTAACAATATACTTCTATTTCACACTAATACTGATAAACTGCAACATTCAGTACAATTTCATGGTACCATGGTGAGTTAAAGTGCTCTCAATACCATAAAAATTATCAAAGTGCACCTTCACAAAACGTACATAATTTTTCAGTCAATTAATATGGAAAATGTAAAGGAGAGCAGATTGTTTTCTATATCAACAGTTCACTGAGAAGACTGTTTTAATTACAAGGCTCTCACGTCTTTTTATATTAGGTGTCTTGTTGAGGTTGAAAAGCCATTAGTGTCTCAATGTCTTGCAAAGCTTTCTCTACAATTGTGTAACAGCTACTTAGCAGTTATATGAAGCATACCATTTAAACAAAATTTAAGTCCACAATTACTCTGTTAAAAAATGTAAATTTAAACATACATGCAACCATCATGAGGATGGAACATTTAATTCCCACTTAGCTTCCCACAGAATGAAGGGTTAATTTGGTAAAAGACATAGGAAGACTGCAGTAATTGCTCTTATCTGCTGTTTCGTGGGTGAAAATAACTTCTAAGACTTTGAATTCTGAGGCCTAAATCAAGTGTTCATTTTACCTAGCTATAACTCCCCTGGAACATTAGAAGGAACAATTAGCATAGATCTACCTGTGTATCTTAAGTTATGGTTAATGCATGGGAATGGTGTGCTTAATTTTACTGCTTTGAAAATATACCCCTAGAGAATAAAAGGAAGACTTTGGAGTTCTCAATAACAGTAAAAAGGGAAGAGACTGATTTATTTACTTTCTCTTTTGTGATAGCCTTGCTCTTTCTGGTCCTAATCCTCTGCAATGAGTATAAAAATACAAAAAAAGTGATGAACTGGATTTCAGAGCTCTGTGGGGCTTAGTGGAAATACTGCTTTGGCATGTCTCAGCTAGAAGAAAGCAAGGACGCTGTGTGTTTCTTCTTACAAATCTATTGTTTGATGACTGTGTTATGCAGTGAGCCTTCTGTGACCATCATTGTTATAAATAGGANCGGAACAATTCCAGGTGAGGTAGTACAGTTCTCTCAGCAACCTGATCTAGTTGCAGATGTCCCTGCTCACTGCAGGGAGTTGAAGTGAATGACCTGGAAAAGGTCCAACCCAAAACATTCCATGATTCTATGATTCTATGCTGAAGCACTCAGATAAGTGCTTGCAGAAGGAAAATCAAGAGTAGTTTTATAACAAGAAAGATCAGGGAACAAGATGACTCTCGGAACCCAGAATTAAATGATCCTAAGTGACTCACACACAAAAGCCATCAAATGCCAAGGGTAGTTGGCCCAAGTCAAGAGTACCAACTCTTTTATAGTGTCCTGAAAATCTTAGCCATATGTGTCTGTTAACTCCTTCCCCAGAGACTGCTCAGAAAACTGTTAATTTGAATATTTGTTGTTACTTTTGAAACACATACCTATGGGAAAGTCACTTCTCCCTTTTGGGACAGAGATTATTCCCTTTATTCCTTTTCTAATATCAATCTCTCTTGAATTAATGAAGCTGCATTTTCTACTTCCAGGTCAGAAAAATGTTTAGGAAAGTGTAAGCACCTAATTTCTACCATGCACTTAAGTAGGATTTAGGAACTTACATCATAGCTGATTTTGTCCTGTATGGTTTGACAGGGAAATGCTGCAGGTGAGTGAGCTGCTCACACAGACAAGGGAGCTCCATTTTCACTCTATTTCTGCCTTTATTCCTGTCTGACCTTGCCCATCAAGACCAAGCCACTTATTAATTTCTCCTAAGGAGCTCACACCACAAATTCTGAGAAAGAATCCCTTTTTTTCCCCAGAATTTCACTGGCTGATATCTTACACTGAAGAGCGTTTCCCATTATTTTTCCCTGCTGATCAGTAAATTATTGAATTCTGTCTCCTAACAAGCCATAGACAGAATGTGAATCAAAGCATGAATTTTCATGCAGATAGTTTCACTTGTCCACCGCATTTTTAGTGCTTACTATCCACTCAGGAGTTTGCATCTAGAAAGTTAAGCTGCTGTGATTTTGCAATGTGTTACAGTTTTACCATTAAAGGCTAAATCAAAATAAGTTAGTAAAAATATATATATTATCATTATTTTCAGTGCTAAATTGTATTATTTCCTGTGTTGTCTGTATTATGGAACCTCACCCACAAAAAAAAATTAGCCATTGCTATTTATTATGCACCACCATAGCCTATATTCCAGATCAGGGTAAACTCAGTGGGAAGAAAAGGAGTGACTGAACACAGTACGTGGAAAAAATAGAAACAGTGAAAACAAAAAGTTTACTGCAGTAGCTGGTCTGCAGTACCTTACAAATTACTCACAACTTATGTAAGTTTTACATGCCTATTCCATCTGCTATTCATTAAAAAAACACGTTGCCATGGTAACTGCCACATGCCATGGTATTTATGCTGCTTCTGATGTACAAAGCATAGTTTGTGTAGGAGTGTGTGTATGTATATGATGTGGCAGCTGTCGTCTCTGCCATTTTGTTGCTGCTCTAGAAAAAAATAAAGCAAGTAGTGGCTATGAATACTCATTTGAGTAACGATACTCGCACCCATTTGACTAAGGGCCCACACAAAGCTCCACATGGTTATCATCTGACCAACCCACACACGGGGTGTTCTCACAAGGGGGCAGAGCTGGGTGGGCTACCTTTAAAAATAACACTGCTATCTGTCACAGAATTAACAAGCTGGAAGGCAAAAAGATACCCATATTTTTAGTGACACAGAGGAAACATGGGCTTTCAGGATGACCCTCTTCATCTTTCTTATAGAAACACACATGGGAAGCAGCACGAATGGCTGTGTCCTTTAGAGAGATGTAAATTTTCTGTGCAAGGGAAAAAGAGGCAACTTAAAGCACTTCCCAATAATCCTCTTTCTGTCCATTATTTAAAAAAGAGTAATTCTTGAAGATGGACAAGCCAGTAAGAATAAAATAGACTCAAGATTTTCCCTAGTGTCAATTCATACTGAACTTCTTTTGAGTTTTAATAGTATTGTGACATTTTTATTCTGTTTGCCATGTATTTAACTTTGACATTTCACAAGAAAAATATCATTTGAAAGGCTATTCACATACCTAAAATGGTTACTCCATTTAACGTAAAATTGCTGTCTACTGCAAACTTCAGAGAAGTGGTCTTACAAGATGTCGTGTTTGCTACCTGCTTGAAGAGATGCTTAGTTTCATGTTTCTTTTCTAAACTCTCTGATAAGTATGTTGTTTTCCAGCTTAAGCCAACTGACTTCATTTTTACTGAGCTTGCTTGTCACAAGTAATTAGCAAATAGATATTTCAAGGCTCATGAATATGGTCTGACCTCAGAAGTGATCTGTTCCAGTGACAAAAAGCCACCCAAGAGCTCCCTAAATTCTTGATGATTTTGATTTCTTGTGCAGTAGGGAAAAAAAAAGCAAAAAAAAAAGCAAAAAATAAAAAAGCTATTTTTTCTGTACCTTCACCTGCAAAAACTTATAGGTCAGTAGCTAAGAGGAATCTGCTACCTTGTGGAATATGTGTACTTGTATAAATCCAGAAAGCTGAGAAACTCTCTATTCTCAGTGCTATGGAATACCCTGTTTTCATGAAAACATACTTGCAAACTGACTAATAACATGAGATGGAAGGAAGGGGCAATACCGATGACACTGGAGATTGGAAAAGCAGCCTAGCTGTATTTATTAGCCTTCTTGCACACTTCTTGACAATGATAAATCAACAAACCATATCAGAGTCCTGTATTACAGGAAATGAACTGAAGCAGCCCATGCAGAGCCATTGCCTACACGTCTTCAGCTGACTTTCAGGTGTCCCAGATTCATCCATTTCAGAAGGACTCTATAGATCAGAAATCATGATATACAGCTGTGCAAAGATTACAAGGATGCAAATAGATGGTTTTCTTCAGCAGAATGTGTTTGCTCCTTACTGAAAATATCTCAAATGTGTATGCTGAGCAGAATAAAAAGCGAGAATCACTTATTCATGTGAAGGAGATATCAGGCCTCAGTCTGCATGGCTTTGCACATTATGGAATCATTTATATCCTTAATCATAAGTGCTTATAAAATGCTTTTCCTCATCAGAATTCTCTTTTCATTCTTGCATACAAGACTTCAGGCACTTGCGCACGTGTAAATGACCATACCACAGCCTGAGAGTGCACCATCTGAAAGTATCAGATCTTGAAGCCTTTTTCTTTCACCTGTGTTCCAAAATGTATGTCTTTGCTCTCAAGAACAGAGGGGTAAAGAGAGTAAAACCTAGGAAATGCCAAACGCCATAGTAAGAAATGAAAGGGGACTGTTAAAACACACTTTCTCCCAGCATTAGTGATACACAGTGGGAATTACAGCAGCCTCTGCCCCTCTCATCCTACCATGCCTTTGACCCCAGAAAGCTGTTCTAGCATGCAGGGAATTAGCAGAAAGTCAACATGTCATACACTGACCCTGAGACAAGAGCCAGAGCAGGTTATCATAGGAGTCATTATAGCCTTAAAAAATGAAATCCTCAATTGGCCAGTTAAGCCTGCTTCGAGCTGTCAGAATGATGCAAAGCAGCAGCATCAGGTCAGCGAATCTGTTGTTTTCAGGTTTTAGAGTAAAATATTGTTGTAAAGAACTTCAGGATTCATCACGCATAGACCCAGTTCTGCATGCTTTTGGACATTTCCTAGAGAGCTGTTAGCATTCATAACTAAATCCATCACACAAGCAGTATCTCAAAAAAAAACCCAATAAACAACCAAACAATAAAAGAGTCCTGTGCATTTTGCATTCCCAGTTACAACTGTCCTTGCACACAGCTGTTAGGCAATCCAGACCAAAACATACCACTTTATATAACCCACATTTGCCTTTCAGCTTGTGTCCAGTGAAAGGTATTCTAAGAATTGCAAAATCCACAGTGGGAAGGTTTCATTCCAAACAAAATAGCTGTTTTATTTGTTAAACTAGATTAAACTCACAGCACTGTGTATGTCTAAATAATAAGAAAGGAGGTGGTAGAAATAACTCTGTAATTCCAGGAGGTCGATCACAGTAACCACTGCTATTTGGCCTAGATCACTCCACATACTTAAATGGTTATATTTTATCTACCACGGCATTCCTTCCCTCTGTATATTCATCTGTAATTACCCTATCTTTCAGGATGATACCTCAGGTAGTCGTGACTGTTGTGTTACAGGGAGCTAGGGGAACATCTTCAGCTATAAAAGCTGTTACAGGTTTTTGCAGGTGTGTTTTAGACGAGCATAGCACAAATAAAGTTATCTAGTGCAAGAGTTAGACAATATGGACCACATGCACGGAGGGGCAATTAGCACAAACAGGGGAATAATCTAAGACGGTGGAAAAATAAACAGAGCTCTTTCACGTTGAACTTGAAATCCCAATTACATTGCAGAACACAGATGTTAGCCCCATAAAATAAATACAATTGGCACCTTTGGGTTATGATTAAATCCTGCAGGCACTGAACAAAATCTATACCTTTTCTCTTTAAAACACATTTTCCTTTCCTCTCGGAAGCAAACATTCTTTTGCACCCAATTCCCATCATAGTTATTTATATAAAGAAAATTGTATTTGGTATCATGCCTTCTCTAGCTTATAACTACAAGAATCTCCTATTTCCCTCTCAAGAGAGGGATAACAAAACTAAGATCAGTGATTCTGACAATATAATCATCCAAGCCAGGATTTCCCAGGAGTGAAATTAGTCTTCCTTGTCTTATCCTCATGTATAGACCATATTCCCTTGCCCCTGGCTAACTCCAGACCATTTCAACAACATATGCTTCCACACAGTTCCCAGAACAAGACCAGTTCTTCAAGATGCATCTGAAGATAAGGGATACTCACAGCCCCTACTCGGAAGGTGTCTCCTTGGCATATTCCACCTCCAGAAAGTGACCATAGAAACAGTAACTGAAATTTAGACTGTCATGCATGAATTTTAAGGAGGCAGGTGTTGGGATTACAGTGGTTTACAGGCTTATAATGGAATCACACTACCTAAAACACTCATGTCTACTTTGCCGTGTTTAGAAAACCCAGCACAATATACCTCCTGTTGCAGAATAATGAGGACTAATCTTTTGGGATATTTAGCATATATATTTCTAAGAAGAAAAATCAATAAATTGCTACTAGCTCCAAAGATGAAGCAAAGTGTTTAGCATGTAATCAGAGCTGGTTTTTTCCTGTCAACCATACAAAGACCAGGATAAACAAATGGGCATAGATTGGGTAGGGGTTTTTCTGATTTTTTTTTTTCCTTTCTTTTTCCTCCTTTTTTTCTTTTTCTTTTCCTTTTTATTTTTATTTTCCTTTTTTTTTGTGAGCGTGTGTTTGTGTTAATCTAATTAATATCAACCCTCCCTTCCACTTCTGGTACTGATTTTCACAGTATGGCTCCAATTTAGCCCTAATGCTCCAGTCTTTGTAAAAATGATGAGCATCAGATCCCTTGGATTTAATGGGAATACCAGGATCTCTAAAATTCAGGTCTTTAATGCGATGTTTAGGCATCTAGCCACCCAAGAGAACTTCAGTTCTCATCTGGAAAGCAAACTGTTCATCACTGCTAATAAGAGACATTTATGTACTGAACAAGGGCTTTCGGGACAGGCAACATGGCAGGTTTCTGTGCTTTGTGATACTTTTAATCCCTAACACTCAAAATCTGTCAGCCAGCCCTGTGAATGAGCAGCGTTGCCCCAGTTCTGCTTATATAGCATTCACAATTAGGAGGCTTGGATGGAGAGTCAGTACATCAACCAGTGTGGATCTAAACCACAGCCCCCAAATGGCCCAGAAGAAGGTGTTTCATGAGTGGTGCTGTCTGCAGGTGAAGGCTAGGTCTCAGTGAAGGTGATGCTCAAGGTGTGAAACTACTCACTTAGACATCTTCCTATGGAGACAGAGGGATAGCATGTAAAAGAATATTTTCCTCTCTTTCTGCAATAGCTCTTGGGACCCCATGCAGCCGAGAACATAATTCTTGGAGTTACCAGGCCAGGAAGGAAAAGGGAGCTTGGGTCCAGGCTCCTGGGAAAAGGGAGGTGGAGAATTCATTTCCCTATCAATAACTACCTTAATGGAGTATGTATGAACCCTTCAAAAGCCAGCAGCCACCTTATAATAGGAGGGAAAGCTGAGGACTCCCACACAGAGCACCAGACAAATAGTGCTCCTTCCTGGATGATGAGAGCTTCAGGCACGCAACTCCCTGGGGATCAGACCTTCCAGGAAACTTGAGGGCTCCCTGAGCCACCTCAGGGGCAGACAGACTCGAGTTGCAGGGGGATGTTTTGACTGGCTTTTTGGACGTGTGCTGGATAAGGATTACTTACTTATTGACCCCACTAAAGCACAGATGTGACACAAGGACTTCAGAAGTGCAAGAATCAATAGATTTTCATGATAAAGGCAGGGTGGAAACAGCTTTCCACCAGCACATGTACCAAATTACAGGTGTAGTCCAATCAACCAGCTTGGTCCAATCTCAATGCTGAGGACTCTTACCTGGGACTGGAGATTCATTGTGTCTTTCTTAGCCTGTCAGACTCCTGATGTAGCATCTGGTTGTCTTCATGTGGTGTTTTGTCCTGTTGGTTTGGGATGAAACCCTGTCTTAGATCCATTGAAGTCACACAGGACAGAGATGATGGTCACTGATGTCAACAGGGCATGGCTTTTCTTTTTCACTCAGGTCAGTCAACCAAAAGACAAGGAGAAGAGGATTTCTTGTAAGATGGTCAGAGGTACACTCTTGAACCTCATTTAAAACCATCTTAGCAGGAGATCTCCACTGGGGACACTGACACATGGGGTTAGGATATAAATATAAGCTCATACTCTCACAGACAGTTTAAGATCTCAGAATAAGACAGACCAGACCACTCCTGCCTTCACTTCTGGGAGCCTTCACAAAATCACAGAAGTGTTGGGAGTTGGAAGGGATCTCTAGAGAGCATACAGTCCAACTCACCCCCACCCCAAGCAGCTTGTTAATGGCTAGGCTACTGCTACACTACCAGGTACTGTGAAAGATTGGTACCATACACTAATAAGTGCAGGATAATTAGACAGGTCAGGACTAGACAACAGAGTTCATCAGAAGGCCTGGTACTGGATGCTTGTTCTCCTGATATCAAAAGAAGGAGACACCTCTTTTCTGACCTGACTTCCTGCTGAACAAGGAGATGACTAAATAAGCCGAAAAAACATGGTTGTAGGCACCCATGAAGTTTCTGCCTGAAACCTGGATTCTTAAGGTGTCTCAGTCTGAACTGGATTAGACTTTGTTTTTCTGAACAGTTGCCCTGCAGAAGTGCTTATTCTGTTAATCAGCTGCTGACTATAATGTACAACTGACATGGAAACTGTGACTAAGCAATGGAAAATTAGGGTTTAAGATTAAATGTATACTTAATATTTATTAATGTTGTATGAAGATGCAAGGCCTTGAATCATGAACCTGGATCTCACAAGACTGGAAATGATCCAAATGTGTTACTGTCCGTCAAGGGCTTGCAGTCTTGTGTTTCTTACTTCCTACTTAATAGAATCACAGAATTATAGNCCACAGGGTCTCTTTCCAGCCACTCTTCCCCAAGCCTGTAGCATTGTCTGGGGTTGTTGTGACCCAAGTGTAGGACCCAGCACTGCCCTTGTCAAACCTCATCCTATTGACTTCAGCCCATGGATACAGCCTGTCCAGATCCCTCTGCAAAGCACCCCAGCCCTCAAGCAGATTCAATATTCCTGCCCAACTTGGTGTCATCTGCAAACTTACTAAAACTGCCCTCGATCCAAATCATCCAGATTATTTGCTAAGGATAATAAACAGAACTGGAATTCTGGTCAATAAACAGTTCAGGGGAAATTGGGGATTCACAAAATTAGATCTATTCAAATATAAAGAATGCAGCAATTTGTATCCATGGGATTTGACTTCTTGTTCTTTTCCATTAATTCACATTCTCTTCAGTCTTCCCTTGTCATTGTCTTGCTGGAGTCTTTAGGCTATTCCATGCTTAATTTTAGCCTTGCGTTTCATTGAGGCTATTCAGGTTCAGGAACAAATCAGCTAATTATCAGTAAGAAAGAATGATGCACTGCAAACTGGCAGGTACTCGTTTCCAGAATTTAAACCTTCATCTGAATGGTCTGCCCCTCTACCAGCAATGATGCAAATGTGCTTTGAAGGTCAGGATTCTTGCTGCTCAGAAACAAGCTAAAGTAGGGTGCAAGAGGTACCTGACCCCTGGACCATGGAAGGAGCATGTCAGCACAAAATAATGAAACACAGGTGCTTCTTTTCAATGTGATGCATTGCTGAAATGCAGAGTTTCAGTAGCCCTCAGACCTTTGCTCCCACCTTGCAATGGTCTGGATTTTATACTCGAGGGAGGCTTGTAAACACTGTAGGAATAATGGCTTTTTTGAGACCTCATGGAGCTTTTCTCTTACAGTGACATCCTTGCTTGCATAAGTAGCAAGAAAGGAACTAAGAAACATGATGTGAGCCTGTTTTGTTGTTAGCTCTTTCTTTGCTTTTCTTTTGCAAAATATATTCAGAAGAATGACAGGAGCCTCAAAATAAAGATCATTACTGAAGATATCCTCTCTTATTTGCAGCTCCTGGAGTGGAATCAAGAGCATTGGCAGGCTACACTGGCTTAAAATTGTGCTATTTGACAGGTAAAAAATTTATTGAGAGAGTTTTAATTTTATTTCTGCATCTTTTACATAAAGGCAGGGGGTTGGGGGAGGGGGAGAGGTGGCGATGAAGTCAGGAGGCATTTATGCCCCACACGAAAAATCACAACAGCATGGTGGTTTTGCGGGGGAATTCCACACTCCATATACCATTCGTTTAAGCTCTTAGGTTAACACAATGTCTATAAAAATAGGGGATCTGTGGGATCACATAGGAAAGGAACCAAAAACCAATAAAAGGTAGGAAAAGGAATGGCAGCCATTAAGTTGGAACAACAACAGAAACAATTCCGCCACATAAATGAAAGGAGTTACAATGGAAAATACATAATATGGAACAGCAAAGGAGACAGGATAATGATTTACTGAAACTTTTCTGCCTCATGCTTTGGAGTAACAATGTGAAAATTGGCAAAGAAGAGTATGCCCTGTGCGTGAACCTTTTATCCCCACATCCCAGAATCTGCCTTTGGTAAAACAACTTCTATTCATACACGTGCAAATATAGGTTTGGATTTAGCTCAGCCATGAATTGGCAGTAAAACTGGGTAGGTTTAGGAAAAAAAGAAAAGGGAGCCCAAAAGGAGGATAGAACAGCCCATTTCTGAATCTGGAACATGACCATTTTCAAGTGCCCTCTTTAAAGCCCACCAGTTATCTGCCCAGTGTTCTTGTCCATTGGGTGATGATGATCTACTACTTCTTTCTGGTGTTAAATTAGTTTAAATGACAATAAACAACTGCATGAAAAAAAAGCTTGTACCGTAATAGTAATGCTCAGAATGAGACCAGAAATCCTCTTTCGGGGAGCATTTTTTGCATTTTACATGCCTGACATAAAATCTTTTACATTCTTTCAAGCACACCAAATTTCAGGCATTTCCAATACCATGCAGCAATATTTTTTATTTTTTTTTTCAAGTCCTTCACCTCTACATATAAAGCATAATATAAATCTAATCCTTAGGAAAACTACAGCTTTCTTCTTCTTTTTCTTCTTCCCCCAAGGCTGGAGGAAGCATCTGCATTCAGCAAACACTTCAGTCCTTAAGGGGAGTAATTTAAAAAGGGCAAGGAAAATGGAACTAGGGGCTTGTGGGGTTACTGGAAGTGGAACAGGAAGTAATAAGAAGCTGTACAGGAAGAATGATCATCAGTAAAAATGATAAACAAATGCACTGCTACTTCGCCCTTTATTCTACACTTTTATCTCTCCCCCACCACGGCCTTTCCCCTAAACTGTGGCCATGTCAATGTCTCTGACTGGTTTCTTAGAGCCATTATGAGGATCTTCTGTGTCTGACTCCATGCAGACTGTCAAATAAACAATCAGTTGTAAGCTGTACCAAACGCTGGGGAAAAAAAATTAGTCTGTCCCATGTATTTGTCTATCTCACAGCGCCTCCGTGATG
>VWZY01003447.1:279725-291685 GCA_013399075.1 Chloroceryle aenea
TTTTTTTTTTTTTTTTTTTTTTAGTGTATTTTATTTCCATTTTTGAGAAAGTTTAATACTGATCATTGCACCACCTAATAAGTTCTTGAATCATTCAAATATATTGTTCTAATATTAATTAGTTGCATTTTTTAACTGAATCTGCAAGACAAAATATCATCATTTATGACAAGTAAACAGGTAACACAGTTTTTAAATTAGAAGTTTTATTAAAAATACAGTTATTAACTGAAAGAGCCTGAACTGTGCAAACAACACGGTGTGAACCAGAATGATGCCTGCTCTGAGACTTCTTGATTTCCACGCAAGTCTTCTAACTTCATTTAGTTATAACTTTAGAAATTTACTTTTTAGGATAGAGGCAATCTTCTTCCTGGAAAAACTGTAAAACCTGTACAGTAATTCGGCACCTCAACAATGAAAACAATAAAATAAATATTCTAATAAAAATACTTCAGTAACATTTGACTGGCTGAACAACCTGAACTCTTCACTTTGTTATTCCAGGAACAGATTCTAGATACAGCTGTGTACAGTTTACGTAATGTACTTAAATGCATTCAGTTTTTACAAACATGCCCCAATACAGACATAAATCTTATATTAACTTGCATTCAGTGCATGTAACCACAAAGACAAATATATCAAAGAAAACTAATAAGATGCTAGCTAGCATCCTCAAAATAAAAGAACTCTATGCTGCATGTATCATTTCTGGTTAGGTTCCTAACAGCTACTGCTTCTACTTTAGTCATTAAGCAGACAAATCAGAAAGAAATAATTGGACAGTGATTTGTGTACAGTTTCTGAGGCATATCATTTATGTTATTGTTACAACCATATTACCTTTCTCCTCTTCCAGCAAGTCAATTGCTAGGGTCGTGAAGAAAAACAAGAACACACATTACACTGAAAGTTGTGAATTTCCTGGAGTTCCTTATAACTTTTGGTCTACCTCCTGTGACACAATCTCAACTGTAAAGCAAAGTCTGGCAGCCTCTGAATTTCAGGAACAGTTCAAGAGGTATACACTCACAGGAAAATGAATTCTAAATGGCAAATATCCCTGCTATCATGCAGACTTGGCTGAATTTTTGCCCCAATCCCTTTACTTTCCTGATATGTCTCATCTTGGTTTAGCTCATTGCCAAAGGAGAAGTTTACGGCAACTCTAAAATGGTTTATATTGGCTTGAGGGAGTGTCGCCCAGTCAGGATTCAGTCAGAAATGTTTCATGTTGACATGACTCAGGTCTGGGCACTCACTTGCCTTCATTTTCTTTCCAGTTTACCACAATTTCAAACACAATGACACACATTCCTGCCTAGAGGCAAAGGTTTTTTCCATAGACACTTGAATCTTGCAACCACACTTCTGCTTTTACTGTGGTTATAAACTTCAAAAACATCTTGATAGAAGGTACATGTTGATACCAAAAAGCACGTTACAGAATGACCTTAAAAATCAACGCCTTATGGAAACCCTGTAGAAACATACAATCCAGCCCAATGTCAGTAAAATGTGTATCTAAAGAAATAACCTTTTGTACTCACAAAGAACATTCTGTTGAATATTGCTGAATTTAAATACAACCAACAAGCTTGAAATAGCAGCTTGCACAAGTGTCTCTTTCACAGAGACAGGAAAATCCTTCGATATTGTGGACACATACTGCATGGAGGCTCTTGACCATCCACCTTGACACCAGTGAGGTGCTAATATCCCAAACTGGTCCTACACATATTTCTCAGAGCAAGGCACAAGTATACTCAATGTTCCCACAGCTTGCAGTGACTTAATGTGTCCCTTTGGCAACTGTCTGGCATCAGGAGAAAGATGAAATATTAGGTTTTTAGAAAATCTTCTAAATAATATAAAACAAGTATTTTTTTCCCAGTTCTTTTTATGTCTTTTACTTCATGTATGTCTTTTTACCTCATTATTTCTGCTTACTGCCTACAGTGACTACTGGGACTTCCCGAGCCTGTCTAGATCATGCAGAGGGGAAGACAACAGTAAGCCTTCAACACATTTACATGTTACCCCCTCCTGGTCCCTGGTTATTGCTCAGTATTCTGAACGATACAGGTAGTTCTTCACAAAGACTTCTGCACAATTTTATCTGAGTTCCAGTGGAAAGTTATTTCAGACAGTTCTAGAATCAGTAACCAACAAAAGTGGCATAGGGGCACTTACAGTCACTTCTAAAGTGCATTAAGGGATGCTGGTGCACTTAATTTACAAGCGTGATCTGAACTGACTTTGCAACACAGAAGTATCTGAAAACTCTAGAGAAGCTGAAGAGGGAAAAGAAGGTTTTCTAAACATTTGTCCTGAAAGCTTGTTTTCCAGGCCTTAGGAAAAGAAAAACTTTTGATTACCGATATTGCATTTCTGGAGAAAGATCAATTTAAGGCAGACTCAGATGGTCAGTAACAGCTTTTGCTTCCATCCAGCCCATTAATTTTGATAGTAAAGAAAAACAAGTACATCTTGCTGTTATGGGCAATGGCGAATGACTCAGCTTAGTCAAGGGTGGCTTTAGAAGGAGCACTTAGAAGATTGCAGCCCTCCCATTAGCACTGCCTGGTGAAATGAACACTCCAGGGCACATACCACCTGGAGTGCTTGAGCAGCCTCATCATCCAGCCCTGGGGGTAAAAAGCTCACTGGTGCCTGTTCCCACTCACAGAACCTGAGAAACACTTGGGAAAAGTCATCTGCATCTAATCTGCACCTCAAGTGGTCTGATTTAACTGACAGCACTTGAAATTTCAGTTATGGACACTATTTATTCAATAATATGCAAGAGAGTTCTTCTTGGAAGATCTCTCTTCAGTCATTATTAAGTAGAGCCTTGTGCCCACCACTTCAACTTTTACTACTTCTTGACTTTTCTGTCAGCTCACCTAATGTCAGGGGAGTAATGTCAAGGAATAAAGATATCCCAAGACGAAACCACTTTTTCAGGCGTCCAATACAACACTATCTTTCTATCATGCTTATAAACCTAGCTTACAACTCTTAAATATATCTGTATTAGTCCTGGAAAATATTGTTTTCTCGAACTTCTATTCTTGAAGGGATTCACCTCCTACTTATTTCTTATAGCTCAATGAATTTATTTCTGTGTTTTTATAGAAAATAAAGACTAGCTTTCTACATGTGAAGAAGCACAATAAAATTGCCACTTAAAAACATTTGCTTAAATAGAGAACAGTATTCACCACTTATCATAAATAGATAGTGACCCATTCACCCTTTATTTGCAGAACTTCCTCCCAACACATATTTGAAGACATGTGATGTTTTCCGAAGTCAAAAGCACGGCTAGTTTCCTCAGTGTATTTACTTGATGTTTCCCATTAGCAGCTGAAGCCATAGCAAAAAAATGTGTCTTATTCCATGGGGCCACAGGTGAAAATGACACATCTAGAACTTCATGGATTATTACATTAGATTAAAATGGAAGAAGATGTAAGAGAATTAAATTATTCTTATTGGTCAAAATGTCCTTTGATTCAAGCTTCATATCTGGATATTTTTCCTTTCCAGTACTTCAGGGAGGACTAGGTATTACTAGCCATGGTAGAAGACTCTACCACCATATGTGGAAATCATCTCATCATAGCACAGGGTTTGTCATGTCACCCTGCAGAAGGCTAAGTAATGTCTGGATTTCACGTGTTAATGAGTGCTGGCAGAAGCATACAATGGGTTACTAAAGCAATGGTAGCTTCACCCCTTAGGTTATGGAGAAATGTGAAGGAGAAAAAAGACCAAAATTATAATATTTTACTGAACAGAAAATTGGTCATTTTGTAATCCCTAAAAGTGAAATCCTATTTATAGCAACACTGAAATCAAATAGTATGTGATCACTCAGAGGTTTGCAACATTTGACAAATTGTAATTTTGTTCTTCACAAACTCCTAAACACTTCCTGCTAAGTGACAACAAGCATCAGCAAGTTTCAACAAACCTTCTGCAGCTTCTTTATCTCACTATAAAGAACAGATGCCATTTTGGGGCTGCTGTGAGCTCTTCTGTTCTTTGTGTAATATGCACATTTATATGAGAGTGCACATCACACGAAAATGTGATAGCCAAGGCCCATCTCAAATGCTTTTTCTATGGTGCACAGTAAGCAAACAGCTGGCTCCAGGCAAGAATCCTCTGTCAATCACAGGAAAAGTACGAGCCACAAGCAATTTCATGGCAAAAGTGACAAAATTTTAATAACAAAATCATTCGGGCTGTTAAAATATACAAAGATGCTCCCCTAGTATTTTCTAGTGCGTTTGTGAAAATTATTATCTATTTCTGCCCTTCACCAGCAGCAAGAGACAAGTATCAAAAGTACACAAGTTAAACAGAGATGATGCTTCCAGAAAAAAAATAGTAATAATAATAATAAAAGATACTTTCAGGCTATCAGGATGCTTTTAAATCTTTCAGCAAAAAGCTTTTTTGTAAGACAAGGTGTCGAATGAGCTGCAGATTTCAGGATGGTAGAAATTTCACATCAGGAAGTCAGAGCAAACGTCACCTACATTCTAGAACAGTATTAGGAACAGTATTATTTGCATATCTGAGCTTTTACCAGTACACACTTCCATTCTGGGCTCCTTTATAATAAGGAGTAAAAATACAAATTTAAGTCTTACTCAATACATTAAAAAAGAGAGATTTCTCAACAAAAAGGAATGGGCATGGAAGGCAGGAATGTTCCTGATGGAGAATAAAATCAAGACGACATTCACCTAATGAGGGGTACAACATCAGAGGCAATGTAGGAACCAAAACTGAGAAATAAAAAAGGATCACCTTGGGGAGGGGAAAGAAAATCATCGAAGATAATAAATTTTGAGCAAGTACAAGAGGACTTATAAAAAAGGAGTGCATCTTAAAAGAAATATGCCTTGAGACAAGCAGTGTCAATTCACCTTACTGTTAGCAGGTAGACAGCTGCATCTTTCCATGAGTGTAGAGAAGGCAGAAAACACAGACGTTAGAAAAATATGGTGTCTACCCTGCATTTACCTTGTGATGCCATTTTTCCCATCCTGAGTAGTCTTCCTGTTTAATGTGCCCAAGTTTTCCATTTATAAAATTTAATCGGAAAATGTCAATTCATTGATGCCAAAACACGTAGGAGAGAACACATCTGTTGCAGCACACACAGACTTTTTGTTCAGGAAGACTATACTATGCATATCAGAATAACCAAGAGACACAGGGACAAGAGCATCTTCCTGGAGGCAGGAGACCCAGGTTCAGGCTCTGTTCCCCTGGAGTTAGAGCAAAGATTTCAGCTTCAGCCTTTCCCCACTAAGCCCTCAAGGCTATCCATTACTCTTGATGGAACATTTTCAATCTCAACTATTAGAGCAGCTCTATTTTGTATAAATTGTATTAAGTATTCATTGAATTTTGGGCTTCAACACCAGGGGTTAGTGCCCTAATCACCTGGCTATTCTAGGAAGACATGAGGCAGGGCAGAACATGGTAGGAATCATATAATAAGACTCAACAGCTTTTATAAACTTCCTTCATCAAGCTCCACATTCCATCTCTGCTGACCTCACTTCTGAGAGTCCTGACACCTTTGTAAACCTCCACCTACCAGTTAGGTAATGATTATGCCACCACTGGAATTGGTTGAGATATCTTTAACAACCTGACTCTGTTTTTCCCTGGGAGAATACTAAGGGGCTTGCATTTAACATGGTAAGGTGTAGAACAGTCTAGAGATAACAAAACATTTCTCAGTGGACACACAACTTCCAGATCAGGTCTAATCCTAAGGATGTATTCAAATATTCCATTTTTACTTTAAAAATAAATAAATTTTAAAAAATCAAACAAGACAACGCAACATAAAACTGGAGAAGAGAAAAAAAAAAAATTGAATGCACAAGTTCACTGTTTACCCCTACACTTAGTTTCTTTTTTGAAGCAGAGATGTAATTCCAAAGTACTTGCAAAGGAAAGTCATTGAAAAGCAAGGATAAGGGTCTTTGTTTTGACAAAGCATAATATGACCGTAAAATACTAACACCTGAAGTTTAAAATCACATGGGAAAGCTTCACCTTGAGACATCAAGGGAAGTCTTTTGCTGTTGTGTAATGCTTCATCTAGAAAGGCCTTTTGCAGCCTTTTGTTATAACAATGATGTTTTAGTAGTACATATAATCATACAGTAAGTTAAATAGTTCAGTTAACAAGGATGGCAATAGACAATGAGAGCTCAGCTCTGTAAAGCACAGCCATTCACAGTGACTGACTTCCCTGGGCTTGCTACTCATTGATTGCTTGTTTTCTCATGGTTTGTGTGAGCCAGCCTCTTGATACTTCATTAATTCATCCACCTTCCCGGGTCAAACTGTTAAATGCATGCTGAACTTGATTAGATGAAGTCCTCAGGAAAGTCAAGGCAGCCTTCACTCTGCCCAGGGGTTCTCCTATGGATGCTGAGCAGAGGAGAGCAAAAGCAGCACAACGTGCAACCTCAGTCAGGGGTCCTGGCTTGGGGAGGAATGGATGGAAAGCGGCTTGTCAGAAAAGGACCAGGGAGTGTTGGTCAACAGCCAGCTGAATATAAACCAGCATGTGCCCAGGTGGCCAAGAAGGCTACCAGCATACTGACTGGTGTCAGCACTGGAGTGGCCAAGACAGAGATTTTCCCCCTGGACTGGACACTGGTGAAGCTGCCCCTCAAATCCCAGGTTCAGTTCTGGGCCTCTCACTCCCAGAAGGATGTTGGGGGGCTGGAACATGGCCAGAGAAGAGCAACAGAGCTGGGGAAGGGTCTGGAGCACAAGGGGGGTGAGGAGCAGCTGAGGGACCTGGGCTGGTTGAGCCTGGAGAGAAGGAGGCTCAGGGGAGCCCTTCTGGCTCTGACAGCTCCTGACAGGAGGCTGGAGCCAGGGGGTTCGGGCTCTGCTTCCAAGGACAAGTGACAGCACAAGAGGAACTGGCCTCGTTTCATGAGGGGAGGTTTAGTTTAGACATTAGAAAAAAATTTTTGCCTTGAAGGGGTTGTAACACCTTGGAAGAGACTGCCTAGGACAGTGGTGAAGTCCCTATCTGTGGAGGGATATAAAAGCCCTGTAGATGTGATGCTGTTCAACAGGGCCTAGTGGTGCCCTGGCAGTGCTGGGTTAAAAGCTGGACTCAATGATCTCAGAGATCCCTTCCAGACAAAATGATTCTGTGATTCTAAATGTACGAGAGAAGAAGAACTGCAAAGTGAGTGTGGCCAGGGACGGTACACCAAAAGTAAACGGGATGGTTGTTGCCTTTTTTCCTTGTCTCTGTCCCCATAGGATTACTTGTGTAGGCCACTAATTACACAACTCATGACCAGAAGCTCACTATGACACAGTGTGGGGTTCTTATCTACATGTCAGCTGGAAGAGGCAGTGGTCTTAGAATTCCAGGTCAATACACAATGTCCATGCATGCAGTAATTCATACATGGTGATTTCCAGTGCTAGATCTCTCCAGTATCCTCAGACCTAACAGGAGCATGGAAAGGTTTTGGGTCTGCAGAGGGAGTTTTCAATAACATTTGCTCTGAAGACATTTGGAGACAATTCTGCAATGTACACCAGACCTTGTCAACATTGTATTGAAGGCTGAAACTGATTTATCTTTTTATAATCCATTTCAAGTATAAATTCTCCCTTCCAATACCAGGAAGGATGTCATCATAGAAAAGACAGAGAAAAATACTAGTCCTGTTCTTTAGCAATTTTCACTCCCTAAATGGTCTTTTTGTGGTTTGATGTTTACAAAGTAATAATTCCTTGTTCAGCTCAATTCTATTTCTCACATCAAGAGCCCATGATAAAGCGAAAATAAATAATATGTTCCATTGTTCCAACATATATAACAATATATATTAAACAATATATTTTCTAAGATTATATAACATGGGGTACATTTCCAAAACCTTCATTTAAAATGGACCTTTGAGTTTATGTGATGGTGCACTTCACTTAATCTCTGCAAAATAAAGCTAAATACAAGTTTTACCAGAAACTCTTCCCTCTGCAACAAGTAGGTCAGTAATTTCCCTGTCATTACTGATTACACTTTTTTTTTTTTTTCATTCTTTGTTCATGGAAATAATTCCAACAGAGCTGTCACACAGAAGAACTGAGATGATAAAAAAATCTTTGTGTTGTTAGATACTTATGGGCCACCTAAACTTACAGAAACCAAAAATATACTTCTTTCTGCCTCTCTTCTTAAATAGTAGTCCTTTGACCTCTCTTGATTGTTTAGGGACCTCAAAAATGAGATTCTGTTTGAAAAAACAAAAGAAAACAAATATTTTTTCAACAAATCTCTTTCATTTTTCTGTATTTTGAAGGAAATTGTTATGTATGACAGCATATGACAGCAAAGCTTCAATGGATGCAAGCGAAAGGTATATTTGATCTCTGACATCCATGTGTCATTTCAGAAGTGAATGTTATAAAAATTTGCCAATAGCTTCAAGATCTTTGTGCTTGTCAGTGAGTTGTGTACTGTTTACAGCTTTTTGCTTTGAATTTCAGTTTCAACATATGTGAAAAAACTCAGAAGTGTCAAGAGAGAATATACAAACATTCATATATCACTGAGAATGAGTGGTGCAGGGATATCAGGTTTTAATTGCCAGCATAGCATGCTGGCCAATCTCACTATTAAAGAAAAAAAAAGCAAAGAAAAGGGTGTTTACATCAGGAAATGGAGCATGACAGTCATGACCTATGAAAAGCAGAATACATTTTTTAATCCTTAGAACAAAGAGTAATTTTTGGTGTTGTATTTTTGCTTGAATAGACACATTACCGAGGACCATATGATTTGCAAATCTGGTTTAGTTCATCTGAAAAATCTCACAGATCAGGAATGTTCTTTTTCTCTCTTAATCATTTTGCTTGGTCCCCAAATTAAATGCAATTCAAACCTCTCTATCAATATGCATTCAAAATCAAAATTTCCCATTAGAGTTATTTGTAACTAAGAAATGTGTGCCTGTTGACACAAGAGCAAATGATATGAATGAATGTGCAGACCTCAAGAGAAAAAAGGAAAGTGATACCATAACATCCACCCCTCTGGTACTGATTTCATCATCTTTCCACCCAAATGTTTGCTTCGGCTTTCTTTTTTAGCTTTCTTCTGGTGACATATCACAAAAACCTGGATACCTTACTCTCAAGGAAAGCTTGCTTTTCTTTTTTTTTTTTTTCTTTCGTGCATGAACTCAGAGAAATATCAAGAAAAGCTTTTCTTATGCATGTAAACTCAAAGGGATACCATATGTAAAGTACTTCTAGCAACAGCATATATAAAATTGATAATAAACATATTGCAAAGCTGAGCATATATTGAGGTTTCCCCCTAAAAAAAAAAAACAAAACAAACCAAGCTAAAACCAAACAAGCAACCAAAAAAAAGCATGGTAAAACACTAATGATCTGAGAAATTCATAGGTCTTACTCAAGTTCAGGGCAGCAGTAAGGAGACTACAACTATTACTCAGCTCTTGTGCTTTCACTCATGGTGCCTTTGAAGACTGAGTTAGGGTCAATCTAATAAAAAACTTATTACTATTGTAAAGAGACTGATTACCATAACATATGATTTCAAATTTAAAAATAAAAATACTATTTGGGGTCTTAGAGATGCTGGATCTGTGTTTTCTAGCTCTTATTGTCCTCAGCTTGCTGTAGATCTTTCTGATTTCTCCTTCTGCTCCCATTCTGGAGCTTTTCTCTTTTTTCACTCACTCTTGCTTATTTTCAATCCACTACAGTCTGCCCTTGCTTCCTCCCGCAGCTCTAACTCAATACTCTTCCCCTACCCCTTTCTATTATTTTCTCTGAGGAGAAGGAGGAAACTTCAAGTCTCATGCCCAACAGAAGAGAGGAAAGAAGTGAACAAGCACACATTCTCTACCGGAAGAAATAGAATTGTGAAACAGTCTGATAAAAATCAGCATCTATCTCATATGTGCTGACTACCAAATATTTGTAAGTGACTCGTTTCCCAGCAACAATATATCCTGGCAAGCAATGATGAATTCTTGTCTTTTCATGATTCAATACAACTTTTTAGTACCTCAAATGAAGTTGCTCATTCTTCATAATAAAATATGGAGTAGAGGTAGAATAAAGTAGAGCAAGATTTAGAGAAGGGGATGATGATTCATTTTGCCCTGATTACAAATAAAACACTGTAGCATTTGTTAAAATTTGATGTGGATATCATTACTCCTGAAAATTTACTACCCTAGACTCCCTGTTGCTCCTAACACAATGCAGTTGAACGTAAGAGCAATCCCTATTAAACTGCCTGAAAAAATCCTGCGTTGCACTGTAAATTTCTGGCCCATTTGTAACCCAGTCCTGGGTTTAGTCTGGCTCTAGGCACATTTGCAAACGTGCTTTCTTAAACCCATGCCTCTGCATATGCAGTGAGAAGTACCCTTCGTGATTTCAAGTTCGCTCCAAGCAAAGGATTTCAACTATCTGATTCCTAGCAAGGGAAAGACCCTCAGGACCACTGCTCCCCAAACCCTCTGTTTCAAGTACCCAGACCAATTACTCAAAGATGAGAATCTTTCTTCCCATCATGGCAGCCTGAGAAATAGGGAAGAAGAGAGTCATAATCTGTCACCCACTTGAGGAAGGAGGTGAATAAGAGAGGCAAAGGTACAGAGGTGGAGGAAGGGAGGGTGTGAGAAGACTTCTAACAGCAAGCAGAGATCCAAGCTAATATGGATAACAGCAAAGCCACCATCTCCCCTTGTAGTGTTTGCAGCCCCAGGGAGGCCAATTCTGAGAAGATCGTATTGTTCAAACAATGGATTGATCGGCATGTTCATGGGCTGCGAACAGGCCAGCTTGCGGTAGAGGGGGGGCGGTGGGGGGACAAACAAGAGATTTGGAGCAGTAGGGAACCGGGAGGGAGGCCAGCCAGGCATATTCTGCGCCATCAACCCTGACATGTGGCCATGACTGCTTAAAGAGGGAAAATGTGGAGGAAGAACAGTTAAGTTAGGCCATGCCAGAAGAGTTTGCTCAGCTAAGATCTGTCACAGGAAAGAAAAATGATTTAGAGGCAGAAGACAGAGTGTCTGCTGTTGGAGTGGAGAGAAGCCATGCTATGAACATAGGCTAAACATCACAGAAAAACAGTGCAAGCATCTCAGCCTGGGTGACCCCCAAACCAATGAGCATCTCTGCTTTTGATACCCCTCACTTCCTTTAAAAGTTAATCACGATTTATTTATTTTCTTTCAGTATTTCTCAGCCATAATTGTATTCTATAATAGCTGTAGTACGAAGCTTAAACACGTTAACTTAAAGTTTTACTGCTAGATCCCTCTCATTTGAGTGAGTAATGTAAATGCCCATGCTCTGTTGAAAAACTTTTATATTAGGAAGTAACAGGATGAATGTCCAGGTAGAAATATCTTGACATTTCACTCCAAGACTTACTGCAAGCTGCAGCTCAATGGAAAGCATTCGAGAAAAAAANGAAATCATTCGAGAAAAAAATATTTTGTTTCCTGCAAGAACTTGCATCAAGTTTTATGTCATTTTAGAAAACAGTCATTAGAAGATACCCGATATCAGAATATAGGTTACTCTTGATTTACTCAAAGAAACATTTTATTGTCCAAATCTACATCAAGCATATATTGCAGAGTGGTAGTCGATCTGTGGATCAGTTGTTGGCTTTGAGGACCTGATGTATGCACCGTATGGGTTTCATGGTAGGTGACCTGAAACCAGCTGCAATTTTTGGCCACTGCCAAATGAAAATGGGCATTCTGGGGAGAGAAAAAAATATCACACACCACTTTGTGCAGAAAAGTGGTTTGGTTTTGGGTCTCTTTCTTTTGAGGAACTGGACCACACACATGAAAGTCTTCCAAAACTTCTTACAAAAAAGC
>VWZY01003448.1:330-10542 GCA_013399075.1 Chloroceryle aenea
CACAGCCTTTCCCTCCTCTATTAGGTGGATCTTATCATAGAAGAAGAACCTGCACTTTATTAACCCATGCTGATTTGGCCTGATTGCCTGGTGGTCTGATATGTGCAGTGTGACAATAGTTTATGTTATTTACTGAAATATATGTTTAGTAAGAGGTGAAGAGGTATTTGCCTTTAATGTAATTATTCTGTAACAGTAACAACTGTATCAAGATTAATAGTACTAACCAAGGTAAAGATATTTTGTTGATGAACTACAACAAAAATAATTTCTCTTTAGAAATCTTAGTAAGCATGGGTAGCAAACAGATTTTTATGTTTCTGTAGAGAAATAAAAAAGAAATATTTTATTGCAAAAATAGATTTTTTTTTTTCTCATAAAGACTATTATATGCAAAGTTCAAACTCCTGTAAGCCCTTCATTCACTTCTCTTTGGTGTGAAAAACAGCAGAACTATGAAGACCTGAAATGCTCTGGTCACCTAAACAAGTACACACACTTTAAAATAGGCTTGTATGGCTTGTTTTCATGCCCTGATCTTTGTGGATATGCATATATGAGCAAATGAAATGGTGATTGGCACTATTCCTTGTACTGAAATGCAGTTGTCTATGAGGACATTGACAGGTGTGATTTTTTTCTGTCATGTAAAATATTGCCAAGCCTGTTTCAGGACTTAAAGCACATTGTGTTACCCCCCTGCATGTAGACTCCTCTGGAGGATGAGGGCTAATAAATAGTGATGTACTTTTCAGTCAGAGCCCATGCCTGAATGTACTCCAAGGCACATTTAATTACTAGCGTAGACATAGCCTTAGCATATCTAGCATACTTAGTTTGGGAATGTTCCGTAGATTACAGTCAACTCTTGACTCCTCTGTAGCAATGTCAGTGAAATTTGGCCTCTGTTCAAAGACTGATAAGCTATAGATTGATAAGAAACTGTACTTTTCTGTAAGCAGAAGTGTTATTTTGAATTGCTACTTTTCTCCCTACATACTGGAGGCACCTGTGGGAAAGCATCAGTTTTTCTTAGGTTCTTAAAGTACAAACAACAACAGCAGTACTTGGAAGATAATTTCTCATTTGTTATTTTGTTTTTCCTCTTTAAAATGAGCCATGGTCTCAATCCTACGTAGATGTACCTATTGCACTGATATGTCAATGTTGTCTCGGGGGAAGAAAAAGCCAAAGTATGGGTTAGAACTAATAGAACTTAATGTTTTAAGCAGTGAGATTTCACAGCAGAAGAAATACTAGCATTTAAACATTATTCTTAAGCTTTCTGACCAATGTAGTTGGAAAGAAAAGGAATTCAATAACAAAATGAGCAGAAGAAAATGGGGTGCTGTTGAAATATAAATATGTCTTGCAAGGGTTTTGTTTATATGTATCTTGAGATACATAGCAGTAAAGACTGTTTCACTTATATTTTATTTCAAAAGTAGAACCCGGATACACAACTTCACATCTCTCTTATCACTCAGACTGAGAGTGCATGACAATCTTCTCATCGACACCTATTTGCCTGTGACCTTTTTGTGAATTCTCCTTCAACTGTCTGCAAAATAAGCCACCATGCCTTTACTTACAGGAAAGAGCAGCACTTGACTCTCACTGAGGACTGTTTTAAATAGTTGCTTCTCTCTGAAATGAGGAAGACACATTTTCACATGAATAAAGAACAAACTCAGGAGGCTGATGGGCAGACCTGCTTACATACTCTCTGTCTGTTCTCTGACATACCACGTTTTCAGCTCCCATTCTTCTTTATCTTCCAATCTCTCAGCCTCTTGCTATTAAAAAAGGAGAAAGCCTACTTGCTCCAGAACTTCCCATTCAAATAAACTGATTTATTTCAGCTTCACCAGTGTGCTCAAGTGTATCTTAACATTGGAATTCCCAATGAAAGTGAATTTCTGTGAGACATTTTCTTCTTAGTGAGCTAGTAAAAGATACAGTAAGTTGAGCACTAACCATTTCTCATCAAACCACAGACAGACAAATGTGAAGTGCTGCAAGAGGATGTTAAACACACTGAGAATAAAAATGTTGCTTATATAAATTTCATCAGTCCCCAAAGACTCATAAAAGAGTTTTTTGAAGCTGTTCTGCTTTAAAAAGGAATTAAAACATAATAGACTGTCCACTTATATTGCATCTTCTTAATCTGTTGGTTGGCCATAAAGTCAAGATTAATGACGACACTGAAGAATAATTAATCTTACATAATATAAATGTTATGATAATATTTATTCCTTTAAATGATAAATAGTTTACCGATACTGGCCTAATACAAATTAAAAATACCCATACAACTGTTCAATGCTATTCTCAGGTGGAATTCTATCAATATCTTTCATTATATAGGTTCATTTATTTCAGTTGTGGTTCCAGTGGCATTCAAAAGGAACTCTTCAAATTATCAAAGGCATATCATTCATTTCAAAAAGAATCAAGGTGACTTATCCTAAAGTCCAGTATATTGCTTGTGGTCTCAAAAAGTTGTGATTCCTACTGTTTCCATGCGTCCTGGGTTCAGCCAGGATAGCCTTAATTTTCACAAGCTGGGAGAGGAGACAGCCAGGATAGCCAACAAAACCAGCCAATGGGATATGTAATACCATACTGACATCATCCTTGATATATTGGGGAAGGGCTAGCCAGGAAGGCACGAGTTTTGCGTGTGGCGTGCTGTGTTGTGTATTATTTGGCTTATATATTATTTCATTAGTATTATTGTTATTACTGCTGTTACTTCTCTTTTTGTGTTGTTCTAGTAAACTATCCTTATCTCAACACACGAAGTTTTGCCATTTTCTCCCAGTTCTCCTCTGATCCCACCAGAGAGTGAGTGGGTGGGAAGAGAGTGAGCAAGCAGCTGTGTGGTGCTCAGTTGAAGGCTGGGACTACACTATGACACCATGAGCCCTAGTGATGTTTTTCTTTGCTGTAGGAAAATCGTAGTCATGTTTACAGTAAAAATCACCATAGCACTAGGATATTGAAGTTATCAGAGTTAACATGGGATTAACTTGATTATGAACACAAAACTCAGAGAAAACAACAAAACCTGAAAATAGCAAGTGAAAAGGTGTTACTTTAAATATTTTCCAGAGTTATCCCATAGTAAATTGTCTTCTCTCTCTAAAGTGAAATTCAATTATTCAATAAAGAGAAATATCAAACCTCAAGGACCATACACAGTAAAATGCAGATTTCTTTTCAAAACGTAACAAAAAAATAAAATCAGTTCTGATCCTGCTCTGGCAGGGGGGTTGGACTTGAAGATTTCCAAGGTCCCTTCCAACCCCTGACACCCTGTGATACCCTGTGAATTGCCTGTGTCTTTCTGGCATAAAAGTTTCATTTATTCCTTTCTCTATCAGGCTATGCAAGGTTGGGCAGGAGATAAATCTCTGGGATTATATTACTCATGACATCATGAGGAAATTGGACAACTGCTTAAAGTACTTGTAAGGTACAGTCCTTAGTCAGGGAGACGATGGGAGCTGAATGCATTTGTAAATGGTTTATACCTCTGACTGTGAGTCTGAAGTGCCTCAGCCATGTCGTAAGTGCCATGTCTGCATCCAATCCTGAAGACCAATAGCCAAATGGAGGAAGAGCTGTCCCTAGATTACACATCTTTGTTTTATATACTCTGGAACAATATCCTCTGAAAACTGAGCAGCCAAAGGCTGTAAAACACTTGCAGAAGTCTGTGATGTGGCCAGAGGAGAAAAAGCAAAGAGCAGTCAGATCCATAAGAAAAAAACAGCTCAAAAGAATGCTGAAGTAAATTTTGTCTGCAGATTGTGAGACAAACAAACAAGGTCTCTCACAGTACTCAAAAATCTATTTCCAACACATCTGTAAGAGCAAATCTAGGACAACCCTCATGGGAAAATGATATCACTCAGCAGGAAATTATTTTCCAGCAAAATACAGAAGAGTACGCATAGTAGCAGTTTCCATCATGGTGTACATATTCTATAAACACATCAAAGGATCAGTCTGTATGTCTGGACTTCCTCACCATCTAAAATTTGTCTGGATCCATTCTAAATCCAGTGAAGTCCAACTG
The DNA here is from genome assembly GCA_013399075.1 of Chloroceryle aenea. Taxonomy (NCBI): domain Eukaryota; kingdom Metazoa; phylum Chordata; class Aves; order Coraciiformes; family Cerylidae; genus Chloroceryle; species Chloroceryle aenea. The sequence goes on from VWZY01003448.1 coordinate 4,418, forward strand.
CACTGAAAGGCTTGGTTTTGAGATATGGTAACAATAGAATAATCAGTTTTGACAGAAGTGAACCAATAGACAAATGCCCAAGCACTAAGCCAGGTCAAGGCTATAGAATAGATCACACAAATGAAAAGTTTTCGTGAGTTCTACCAAGCTTCAGCAACAGTGAGTGATCTTGACATGGAAGTAGTAACTGGTCTGGGTTTAACGCTGAAATAAATTAATTGACAGTATGGGTGTTTTTGATATATTGTTTCAGTTTCCTTTCTAACTCAGGAAGATATTCACATAATTTTCCTCTTTATTTGTATTCTAATGAGTTTTTGCCCTGGGTTAAACCATATGACTCTGTCTAATATTTATGTAAGAATTACTATGAAGATGCATTTTCAGGTGACATATATAGAGATATTTTGCTTGAATACAGTTTCACTGCTGTTGACAGCATTCTTGAAGGAGCAAAGTGGAGCTGGAGATAAACAAACAAACAAAAAAAAAAAACAACAAAACAAACAAAAAACCCCACCAACCACCTGGTATAAGCTTTGGAAGATACCTGGAGGAAAGCTGGTGACCTTAGAGTCTATAATTTCTTATCAACTCTGACAGATGAAATTAAAAGTATTCACAGAAAGGAAAAATTTAAAAAAAAAAATGTGGCTTAGTATAAACAGTGGAGGTAAGAGAGATTAATAAAGATTTTTAAATAAGTGCTTCAGAGTTTGTCTTAGACACACGCATTCCACTGACTCAGTTAATGCAAGACACTGTTCTTCTTTGGCTTCAAGAATTTCCCAAACTTGCTATATTGTCTTTCTGCTTCTTGTTCATTTAAATATCATGAACATATTTTACTGCACAGGACTAGAAGCTGCACAACAAATTCAAAGTTATAAAGATATATTTTTATTTTTTTATTTACATGAAGTTTATTTTCAAAAATAAAGCAAAGTTTGAAAATTAATAGGCAGTAGAAGCAACAAAATAAAAGTGTCCACTGGAGAATCCACAGGTCAGTGATTTTAGTGTGACTGGATTTCTCTGAAATCATGATCTTCACTTATTCTAGTTTCCAAAAATGTTAGTTCTCTACAAGACTGATGGGGATTAAGGATTTGTTTAGTTTGTGAAACTGTTTTCATTTCAGGCTATGATTACACTACTTTATGCTTTTTATAAAAATTAATTTTAATAGCAATTTTTGTCAAGCCATAATCACTGTTGTAAACTGTGTTTATAAGTGGTAAAATTCTGATCAAAAGACTCCAAAGCAATTGAAGTTTCCTGTATCTTGGCTTGCAAAGACTCCCTCATAGGTGAACAAGAGCATAAGAATATAAATATTCGTGGGAAGACTGATTTTGGTCTTAAACTTTTTATAGTTCCAGTGCACAATGATTCAATATGCCAATAGGATATTTTCTCTAGATTCTTTTTAGGAAATGTTATTTAATGCATTTTTACATATTTATGAAAAGTATTTTATGTTTGTATGAACTTCATCCAAGCCTTGTTTGCAATTATGATATAGAAAAATAAATAAGATCTGGAGACTTTGTGAGTACAGACAATGTGCCAGATAGCAAAGGAACAGACATGTCTACAGACTTCAAACCTAACAAATTCAATAAAAACATTCACAACTGTAGAGAGAACAAATTCCTAGTTACACACACCATGTAGCTGCATGCCTGGAGCTCAGCACTGGGAGCAGTATCTGGTGTTATCTGGATACCTGGAGGAGTGTGAAATGGGGTGGAGGCCTCCTGGTTCCAGTCCCCCAGTTCCTTCTCCCTAAAATAAAAGGAGCCACTACCTCCACCCATGCAGGTGTGAAATAATGGACTTTGTGTCATTAGCATAAATGATTGAAGATAAGATTGTCTGTAGTCATCCCCACCTGCACGTATAACCTGGTGATGTAATGTAGAACTTCAAGTATATATATCACCCCGATTTTGGCCAAAAAATCAGGACAGGATCAAGTCAGAACCATACTGACAACTGGACAGATTGGTGAATTCCCTCCTTCTCCATCCCCCCAACTTGGGGCACCTTTGTGTAAGATTGTTTACCTCAGCATAACGCTGAGCAATATACTTTTACTCCTCAGGTGTATTTTACATTTCTCCTCAGGTGCATTTCTATGCTTCCGTGAGTGTATTCTTACTTGTTTGTTTTTCTTTTTTTCCTTTTTTGTCATGACTGTATTATCTTCTGCTCTGCTATATTTCTGCTCAACAGGCTTGTCTATTTGCTAGGCAGCCAGGCCTACAACAGAAAGGTTGTTACTGTTTCTGTTGTTAGGATGTGTGTGCTTATGGTATGTTGTTGTCATTAAATTAGTGACAAACCGTTAGTGTACCCGTGGCTGTTAATTTATCATTGGCAATCCAAAAGAACCTGTAAATGTTGCTGTAAATAAATGATTATTGTTTGTCTTCCGACTTTGTGACTGTTGCATATTAGGTGCCAGCCTCACAAACCCGGGTTTATTTTCCCATTTTAGCAACAACAGCTTTGATTAAAAATAAAGAAAGCAATACCCATTGATATATTTCACAGAACACCTTAACCATGATCATGTTGTCATTTCTGCACAATTCTGCTACATCTTATTTATATAGAAACGATTTTATACACTGATCACCTGCAAGAGAGACACTCCCATTCATAAGCAGAACTTCTAAACCTATCAGTAAGAACTCCTAGGGAAGAAAAACCTCCAGTGTATTTTTAAAAGACATTACCATGCAATTGGTTTTATTGAATAAAATATACTCTCAGGTCTGCTTATTTGCTCATGCTATCCCTACTATTTTAAAATTATGTATTCAGAGTAAATCAGCAGCAAACAGAATACTTGGATTATTATAAAGACAATGAAAAACCACAGCAGAAAATAGATGAGTCTAAAAGAAAGCCTGAAATAATAAATCTTCATTTAGCCAGAATTCAATGAATTTTTACAAAGTGAATATGGGAACTGATGTATAGAAATAATTCTTTCATTTGCTTGACGTTTTCAATTCATCTCACAGGGAAAGAAATGTAAGTCTTAGAAGTCTCAAGATAATTGTGATTTCATATAAAGCCATGTAAGCCAGTAATGTGACTCCAGAGACACCGAAAAATGGTTTCTTATATCAAAAACCCATCTTGTCAATTTCTTATGAAAATAAATTTTGCAAAAATAGCTGAAGCCAATTTCCAGTGTCATCTAGAGTATATTGTATTTAAGACAACTAAAAAATCTATTGAATCAAAGCTCCTTTTCTTCATTTTTTAAATGAAGTCATCTGAAATGTCTGAAGAGATACATCCCTTCCTTTCTTGCTTTAGTGAGCTCATTTAATGAAGCAGGGAAGCAATACATTCTCTCTGATGTGAGTATGCTCTCCTCAGTGTCAGAGATTTTTATGTATCTTTGTTAATTGCCTCCAGAGAGATTTTTCCTCAAATTGTATTCTAACAGATGAGATCCAGTAAGAGAGAATTCACATATTCAGGAATTTTCAAGAACATCTTCTATAAGGTTTATCCCAAACCTTCATCAGTCAGAAGTGCTTTTCAGTCTGTTGTTAGTGTTTCAGATTTGGCATGTCTGAGTTTTTCAGGTTTTGGTTCATTTAGTGGAAATGGAAGCAGACCACCATCAAATGCCATTAAAATTCTCTGAATTTCAAAACTATGATGGATTCAAGTGTGGTTTTCTACTGAAAAAGGCTTTGTGATATATGGATATGAGCTAGGGCGTGTAACCAGGTACTATTGTATTTGTAGAACTAAGGATTGTAGAAAATTTTCAGCACTAGCATTTTCATATTCAGAGGTATTGATGTTCTGGAAAACCTTTTATGTTGGCTGCAAGACTGCAAATGGCCTCAAAGTCAGCTCAGGAAACTGGGTAATTCACAGAATAGCAGCTGGAAGAAGCTGTGGAAGGAAATCCTCATCTTTCAATCTCCACAAACCAAATAGCTTCTGTACACTTCATCAGTCATTTTAGAGGCAAACCCTGTTCTCCACTTCATCTACACACACTAGCAAATGATGATTCAGAAACGTATCCATGTCATAAGATGTCAGGACAGGACAGCACAGGACAAGGCAGGGAATCCCTGCCTGGTCATTATATTTCTCATGTTGCTCACATTGTCAGCAATAGTTTCCTCCTACTTCTTTACCACCTGTCTTTTCCCACCATACTCCTCATATCAGAATGATGTTCTGTGCCTTATTAGTCTGATAGCAATTCTTTTTTTTTTTTTTTTCAACTTAAATTTTAATTTGTCTAGCAAAGTGGTACTCATTTCTCATTTAGTTTAATGGGTTTTTTTTAGCTTTTGGAATTTCCCCCCTTATATATTGCTATGGCCTTATTAATGCACTCTTCAAAATAGATTTACCATTCTAAATTAAAAAAATGTATATGTTTGTCTTCAATAGCAATTTTGTGTTCAATATAATATTGAATAATATTATATATGCCTCTCTTGTGACATGTAATGCAACAACTTCCCTTTTCCTTTTTTCAGCTGATGGTATGATTATTTCTACATCATTAGAAATAGTCTATAATTTCTTAAAGGAAATGCACTGCAAATTGTACCCATGAGTATTTTTCTTTCTGTAGGCACTACCTATGAATATTGAAACTCGATCTTTGCAAATATGCAAAGATATGCAAGACTAGTAGAGCAGAATTTCTTAGTGCTTACACATTTTCTGCTGGACAGATCAGAAGTTCTGGTATTTCAGTTCAGGGCTGTAGGAAGTCAACGTCAGAGAGCTACATTTGTAAAAAGATTGGAAGATATTAACATAACATTTAAGATATTTTATTTTGTGTAGGAAAGTAGAAGCTCCATGAAATGACTTGCCACACTAAATGTCAATTTTTTATCACTTTATGATGATGATCTGTAAGATTTAGTATGGAATCTGGTAATAAACTTCATTTTGCTCTAAGGAAAAAAAAAGCTGCATTGAGATTTTGCAGTAAATCTTATAGAAACTCTTTAACTTGGCATTTATTGCACATCCTTGTATTGATTTAGCATTTCTACTCCCATAATATTTATTTTTCAAAATAATTGCCTATCTCAAATTTTAAAGTAATTTATATTAGTGGCTTCTTTTATTACCTTTGGTAGTTCACTGCACATATATTTTCACATTGTAACACTGTATTTAAGGTTCTGAAAGGATTTTTATTCTACAATCCTATTTTCTTGGGCTTTTACTTTAAAAAAAAAAGACCCTTTGGGGAAGACATTAACAGAAAGGTTTTGTCTTCAGAGCTAATATAAAGAATTGCACTGCAGGGTTCTCATCTGGACTACCAGATAGTCATTATGAAGATACAACTAGAAAATAAGAAAGAAAGGTAGCACTATCACATCGTTTGAAAACATTTTTGAAGTGAAACAAACTGTACTTGTGGTATTGGCCTGGCAACAGTAGCATGCATGAATGCCAATATTTGGAGAAGGAAACATCAAGAAATGTATTTTCCACAAAGATACATAGAAAATATGCATGTAAGTATATGATTAATAACAGGTTGTCTTCTCTTTTAAGCATCATTTGTGATCAACTTCAATTGAAATATTGTTTATTCAGATTTTCTTTCCACTTTCAAGTATTATTATTTATCTCTGCCTTTTGTTCCTTTGTTCCTTTTTTAAGCTACAGAGTGAAAATCTCATTTGAGTAAATGAAATCCTTATGTGCTTGTGCCATTTTCTTTGCCTAGGGATTTTTCTGTTGTTCTTTCACCAATTATAGAATCTTTTTTTTTTAATAACTCTGCCTCAGATTGTCTCATTGCAAATTAACTTCCACAGTTAATTTATAAATTAGCTTCTGAAGTCTGCAAATTCTTCTCATTGTGAATTAACTTCATCATTTTGTGTTGAACATCTTACTGAAAAATAATTTTTCATTTACATTTGAATTGAAAATAACTATTTTCAAAATAATTTTCCATAGCATGCCATGAAGTAGCTTATGTCTAGTCACATTTCCTTTTTGCATTGGCCTCTCATAATTCTATATTAAAAAATCCTCATTTTAGAATCACAGAATCATCGAGGTTGGAAAAGACCCATGGGATCATCGTGTCCAAC
>VWZY01003448.1:19652-33482 GCA_013399075.1 Chloroceryle aenea
TTGTATTTTTTTCCCCTAATGTTTAAAGAGAAAAGAGAAACTAACTATATAGCAAGTCTCACTTTTTCTTCTTTCATGAACAGAACACTGAAATGAGATTGTTAATAAAATTCAAGTTACATCTGTTATATCTACAATAGAAAGTAAAAAATATATACTGCTTCCCTCTTTCCTTATTGTGTTTTAATACATCTACAACATAATCTCTCCTCATTAAAGTCAGTCATTTCCTCTACATCCAAGTTATTTACCATCTGCACGTTACAAATCCATCTTCACTACTTGCACAGAAAAAAAATGAACTGTTTCTTCACACTTTCTCTTTGTTTCTTTGTCACCTAGATAATTAGTTTAGCCATTTGGGAAACTTGTCCAACCTGAATTTAAAAAAATGTGACAACAGAGGGGCTACACAAATGATAAGAAATCAATGACTTCCATATCACTCTTGCCCTGATGTTCTATAGGTAGGTGAGTAATAGATGAACTTTGTAATAGTCTGGACTGACTGAAGTGGGAATCAATAAAAGATTAGCAGAAGCTTATAGGAATGATTTAGGAAGTCAGAGTTTCTTATCCTGTGGTCTCAGAAAGGGAAAGAGCAATTTATATTTCCTTCCTCAAAAATAAAGGCTTCCAGTCTACAAAAAGCAAATTCCTGGCATTGAAAAAAATATGTAACTAATGGGAGCAAGTCACATTTTTTAGTCTAGATTCAATAAAAATATTTTCCTCTGAAACAGCAGAATTTCACAGAATGAACTGATAGTTTCTTAGAGAAGTTGGAAGGCATTAGGAAACTTTCTATTCTTTTGCCACAATTGTCTGAGACTGCATCTTTCCTAATTCCTATGTAAACCTAAAATAAGAGTACGACCCCTACCCTGAAACACTGAGCAGTGTAGAAGTCTTGCAAAAGCAGTGGATGCAAAATGGAGGCATGTAGAGTACAACTTGAGCAAACACAGTTACTTAGTTAATATTCCTGAAGAGGTTTCCAAAGTCCTGTTTGACCTTTTCCAGTCACAGCTGTGAAAATATTTATTTCAGACTCTAAAGGGATGTTTACAACACAAGTTTGAGCAGGATGACCTACACAGTTTGGCAAAGCATGAGCAATGATTTGGAACACGTCACAGGAAGCTCACACCCCTGTTAGGTTGACCACCACTATGAAAGCTGCAAATGCCCACTGGGGCCACTCTACAATACATTGACAAGACCCCGGGGTACTAATTCCTGGAGTGGACATAGGCAACAAGGTTACAGAACCATTTTCCTGCACTTAGAACTCTAAACTGTCTAAGTGGATTGTCTTTGTGTGAGTTACATTTAAGCAACAATGCCCAGCCTTTCTTCTCAGGGATGTTGTAATTCTTTCAAGAACTTATAGAGTACTTCTTCATTTGATATGGAAGTTGTGTTTTTTGTTTGTTTGCTTATTTAACTGATTGTATGGTTGTCACTGTAACTGCATGACTCAAGATGTGATGTGAGATGTATATCACTTATTCCTTAACAAGCCCTAAAGTTTGGGGTTTATAAAGGACTTGATAAGCCTAAACTCAAATTTTACACAAAATAATTACTTTCAATCTTGTAATGCACTTCTTTTCTGTAATCTACAGGATGTAAATGCTCTGCAAACTGCTGTGAGCCTTAACTTCAACAGTGCAGTTAGTCAAATATTTACTCTCACTTCACTGACGTGGTTTAGGTCCATCCAGCAGCTGAGCACCATGCAGCTGCTCTCTCACTTCCCCTCCTATCACGTGGATGAGTAGGAGAAATTGGAGAATAAAGTCAAAACTCTGTGGGTTGATATAAGGTTAATTTAATAGAACAATGGAAGAGGACAAGAAACGACAGTAATATTAATAATGAAGTAATATATATAAAAGGAGAAACATAGAGTGCTCACCAAAAATGCCTGACCATTCACCTTGCACAAAACCCAATGTCTTCTCAGGCTAGCAAGCTAACAAGCATTAAGTCAATATTATAGCTAAAATCCCATTGGCTGGTTCAATGGGCTATCCTGGATGTGGTGCCTCACATCTTCCTGTGAAAATTAACCCTCTCCTAGCTGAACCCAGGACATATATTCAGAGAGATTTTCTCAGTCTAAACAATAGATTCAGAAATAGACTAAACCCAGTTAAAGTAAAAAGAAAACATTTTAAAAGTTTGAGTTAAAAATAAAACAAAAACTGAAAGCACCAGCCTGGATGTCTCCTTCATCAATCTTTTGGCATTCATGCACATGGGAAACATCATGCATTCTAGATATCTTTTGTCAATGTGGTTCTCTGGTACAATAAAATTTGTCAGGGTAACACGTGACAAAAAACACCAATGAGTATTATCTGATATGCTGTGAAAGGGAGTTCACAGTAACAGCAACAGTTCCTTCAAACTCGGGCCTCTGTCCATACTGTCTGAAATGTAAGTAGGCATGTAAATGATTTCCTGCCTAAAATTTTAAACTTACCTTTTTAACCACTGTTTTTTTTTAGCAAGGTATGTATTTTGGAAGACCTACTATTGGATTATATGACATACAATGATAGGACTGAAAATTGCTTAAAGTATTGACATGATGCATTTACTTAATTTAAGGGTAATCTGGGAAAAAAAAAGAAGCCATAACAGAGCTATAAATCATTGAGGTATCCAGCTGATTTTGTGACATAGTGAAGCTTTTTAATAAAGCTGAAAAGCTTTATTTATCTATAGATAGAAAAGATTTATTTAGCTATAATTTCACTGTTTAATTTACAAGTTAAGACAAAAGGATATAATTTTTTTCTAGCAATCATGCAGTAATTTTTTTTTGCCATGGAAACAACAGACTACAATATCATTAATGGTGTAAATAAGAGAGAAATGTTCAAATCTCTTTGAGGCTCTGAAAAATGCTGCAAACTTACGTCATCAAGGTAATAAGCTGATGTCAATGAAGATTTAAACAAAAAGTTTTCCAGTGTGTTTGGATCTGATTCAGTCTGACCATGCCTAGCTGTAAGATTTGTACAAGAAGACTGTGTTAACTTTCATTTAATGTACTTTGTAAAACAGAGCCCATCTTTTGTATTTACATACAAATACTGAAATATTTTTATTTATTTATAACTGNTTTTTATTTATTTATAACTGAAGATAGCAGTGTAATGTGTTCGTATGACGTCATCTTCCAAATCTACATAGGTTCAAATACTAAGAGAATACAAAAATCAAACGAACCAACCAGTTATTTTTTCCTTCCCTTCCCCAAAAGAGTAACATACTGCCTGTTTTCTGGGTCCTACCAGGTTAGTTATTAGCAGATAACAGAAAATACTTAATTGTGTTGTCACTCTTAAAATAAGAGACTGAAATTTCCAACTAACATAATCTGAATCAACAAGAATTAAGTACAGAAGTCACTGTAGTAAGAATACTAGGAAACAGGATTCCTATTGAGATGATGAAGCTATTGAGAGATAGAAATAATAAACCTAGCAGCAGTTAGAAAATGATTACTTTTACAGAAAACTTCTTCCTATTCTTTGGGTTTGTGGTTTTTTGTTTTTTCTTGGCTTTTGTGGGGGATTGATGGTGGCCAGATTAGACCTGTTCACAGTGAGTACATGAATGAATTAGGAAAACAAAAATCAAATCCCAAGAGAGAGTCAACAGGAATATACCTCACTAGAGAGTGTTCTTTTTTCCCTCTGGCTTCACTTCACACCAGTCTTTAACAGGAAAACTTTCCTTCTAGTCCTTCTCACCACTCTCTACTGTTTCTAAAGGAAACCATGTTCCTTCTGCCTTTGATCTCTTTATTAAGAGATAAATTCACATGACTTTAAGGAATTACTTTCTGAAGTTCTGCTTCCATCAGCAATACCTCTTCTGTAGGAGATCTGGGTACCTGCCTAGATACAGAAAAAGAACAGAGAGAGGAAAATTTTGTGAAGGGCCCGGCTGAAAAACAACTTTGGTTTTATCAGGTTATATTAAAAAGTGCTCTTCAGGATGAAGGAATAACAACCTTCACTTTGAGAATTCAGTTGGATATAAAATGAAGTCAGCTGGTGGACTGGAGCAGACAGTTCCCAGCTAAGATTAACATACTAGTGTGAGGATTCTCTCAACATTATTTTGGAAAGCCAGGTCAGAAGTGACTGACTAATTTTCTCCAGCTATACAGAACAATGGAGAGATTCAGTTCATCTACCTACAGATACAGAAACATGAGATGTTTAAACTAGGACACTTGTCCAGGCATCTGGTACAATCAGGGGAGGAAACAGGCACTTAAGTACTGATTCATTCTTTCTCAGACACACATTAAGATACATTAATATGAGAAGGTGTGTCTCTCTCTGCGAACTACAAAGGCAATCTAGACAAACAATTCAGTCTAGATGCCATTTAGATTGTTAAAATTATGCAAAATTAATTTTCATTCTTTGGGGGGGAGGTGGGTGTGTTCAGACATTGTCTAAAATTATAGTGTTCAACACTATCAACAGATTTTAACCATAAAAATTAATAATGTCCACTGCTACAGATAAACAAGCAATGAAGCTATGAATTAAAATAGTTGAAAACAGATCAATCAAAAAAGGGACAAGGAAATGTTAAATACAAAAGTTTATATTGTTTTGATGCTTAGAAAACACAAGGAATCGAGTGTCTATGCAAACACAAGAAAATAAATTACTGTATTTGCTTTTCCAGCCTGTAACAAATAAATTTCTTCAATTATATTTCTTAAGAGATGCCATTTTCTGAAAACATGCCTTGTTTCTTGCTGGCAAGCAGACAATATGTGGTGTCTTCCATCTCTAAAAGGGAAATATATGACAGAGAAAACATAAAGAAACAATTAGACAGCACAATCCCTGCCAGAGAATCTGTGGAGCTTTAATTAAAATTAAATACTGGAGTAGTGACAAACTCATATTGGAGTAATGATGAAAATGTAATACTATTTTAGTATTCCTTTTTAGAGCACATTAACTGATTCCTGTTTTTTTCAAGCAATGTTATTAGTTTAGAGTCACATGGAAAAGATTAGTTCAAACAATGGTTCCAAACAATATTGCGCTCTGGAAAATTTTTTCATTTTTTAATCAGAGGTGTGTCTGCGTCATAGAGGTTCTAAGGGCATTTTAGCAATCTGATTATGAACAATGTCAACTTGTCATTTATCTGTTTAGAAGCTTACAGTTATGCATTGCTGTAGTACCTAAGTAAATTGCTGACATTAATGTATTTTTGTAATATTTGTAATTTAGCAAATCACCATTATCACAAGATGAGGTTTGGAAAACAAGCATGTTTTTCCAGTTTCAGATGATGTGTCTTGACCTAGAAACTGCTTCTTAAAGTCTCTCAGTTATATGATGTTCATTTGTATTAATGGTCAAGAGCAAGTATCTTATGGACATGAGGCTTGCCACTTTCAGATATATGATGTGGGTTTTGAAGAAAAACTGACAGCTTTTCAGTGAAAATCAGGTAACGTGATTATTTTTACATGTTTCTTCTTGTTTGGTTGGGTTTTTTTGTTGTTGTTGTTGTTGTTTGTTTGTTTGTTTTGTTTTATTTTGATTTGGTTTGTTGTTTAATGAAAATAATTACTTGAAGAATAATCAGTTTATGGGGATGGGAAGAAGAAACAGAAAAAATTTACATGGAATCCTAAAATATGCTGTCTGAGTACAAAAATTTAACCTAATCTACCTTCAGGCTGAAGATGCCATCATTACTTTAGGCTAAACTCTACCTCTTGAGTATGTGCTAGTGGTAAAATTTTCAGACAGAAAAATTAAAAAATAATTAAGATGAATGGTTCCTACACAGAATAAAGTGAGACCACATCTCTGATATGAAAATGTTTCACAGTATTTCAGGTACCTACAGGAACCCTTAATAGCATCTGCACGTCAATTTTGGCATGAATCAAACATCTCTGCCTCTGCAAACAGCATTATCACTGAGTTTATTTTTTAAAAATTAAAACATGCAGGCCACAGAGGTGAATGTGCATCACTTCAGTTGCAATCACCTGACCTTCTTTCTTTAATAGTCTGATATATAAGGTAATACTAAAATTAACCAAATCCCTGTACAGTGTGGCTGATGTAACACAGCCTAAATAATGACTTTATTCCAGGATTACATGAATTGTATATTCTAGCTGGAAATCATGTGTATCTGACAATAAAAGAAAATAGTTAAGCCATACATAAGATTTACTTCTTACACATGATAGGACCTAGACTGCACAACTGTTGAGAGTCCAGGCATTCAATCACTGCTGAATGTGTTACATGGTTATCTATAGTATCCTCCTAATCTCCTCTGAGAACTGTTTTTTTCTGATTCCTTTGTTCAAATAAGATGATAATGCCTGCAAAGTAATCAGCAACGAGAAAATAAGGATGGTCTAGATAAATACGCCTAAATCCCTTCTAGATTAGGAATTATTTATTTTGTATGCCAGCATGTGAATTCAATGGATCAAGTCTTCTAATACACAGAGATGAATTATTGTACTACCTTCAGCTTATTATCATTCCAGGAATGTAGAGCCTCATGATCATTTTTGCACCTATAAAGAAGAGCTGTGCATTTAGTTGCTATCATGAAAAACAAGATGTGGCTAAAGAGCCTGGTGATCAGTCAGGGATTACAGTGCACAGAATAACATGGATCCAAGTTTATCATTTCGGGTTCTGGTATTCTCATCCAAACTGTAGTTCTTGGACACATTGTGGTGTTTGTGCCAATGCATGGAACATGGAGAACAAACAGGTGAAGTTACAGACATGTGCATGCCTACAAGGGCTATGATGTTATTGGCATCACTGAGATATGGTGGGATGGCTCCTGTGACTGGAGCGCTGGAATAGAAGGATACAAGCTCTTTAGTAAGGACAGCCAGGGGAGAAAAAGACCGGGTGTCTCAGCAGTAAGGAGCGGCTGGTGAGTAACATGAGCCTCATGAAGTTCAATGGAGCCAACTGCAAGGCCCTGTACCTCGGTCAGAGTAATTCCAAGCACACATACAGACTGAGCAGAGTCCTGAGGAGGAAGACTTGTCTGTGTTGGTTGATGAACTAACAGTGTGTGAGTGCAGCCCACAAACCAAACCATATCCCAGGCTACATTAAAAGAAGTGTGCCTAGCACATTGAGGGAAGTGATTCTACCCCTCCACTCTCATGAGACTCCACTTGGAGTACTGCATACAGCTCTGGAGCTTTCAACACAAAAAGGACATGGATGTGCTGTAGCAGGTCCAGAGGAAGTCTATGAAGATGATCAGAGGGCTGGAGCACCTCTCCTGTGAGGACAATCTGAGAGAGTTGGGACTGTTTAGCCTGGAGAACAGAAGGATCTAGGGTGACATTACTGCAGCCTTCCCATATCTGAAGGGGGCCTTCAAGAAATCTGGGGAGGGACTTTTTACAAGGGCTTGTAGCGATAGGACAAGGGGGAATGCTTTAAAGGTCGAAGAGGGTAGATTTAGATGGAAAATCAGAAGGAAATTCTTCACTCTAAGGGTGGTGAGACACTGGAACAGATTTCCCAGGGATGTTGTGGATGCTTCCTCCCTGGATGTGTTCATATCCATGTTGGACAGGGTCTTGAGCAACCTGGTCTGGTGAGAGGTTTCCCTGACCATGGCAGGGGGGGTGGAACTAAATGATCTTTAAGGTGCCTTCCAACCCTGACCATTCTATGATTCTGTGACTGTGACTATTTCACTCTCAGTCATTTTTACTTTGAGATGATTCTTCAAACTGTTCTCATGTGTGAGCAACTCTGTATCTTCTGGCTTTCTCTGTACCACTATTCAACTTTTCTACTTCCACTATTCAACATTTGAGAAGATGGGAAGAGCACTGCACTCAACTGTATTTATTCTCTTCCTTAGGATGACAAATATTTAAATTGCTGATGTTAGCAGAGAATTATGACTAGTGATTTGGAGATCTCTTTGCTGAGTAGTGACATTTAATTTGGACATCATTGTACTGGGTGATGATAATTAGAGAAATCAACAGGCAAGACATATAAAAGCATAAGCCAGAAAAGATACAGTACATTCTAAAGAAAAAAATCTCTATTCCAGAAACTCAAATGACAATATTGTTATTACTTGACACACTTCCCTGTAGGTAACTTTACCTTAGTGCTTCCCAAGCCAAGTATAATTCAAGAAATGTGCTGCAATTCTGTTCTGAGCTCTCTGATGTCCTGTCTTCTCTGGTCCCAGGAGCTGGGCTGCTGCCTCCCCATCACCTGCCAACTGAGATATGTCTGGCAGAACTCACTGGACTGATGGGAATTACTATCTAGTCTTGAGGGAAAAAACAGTGACTAAATTAGCAATTAAAGTTACGTACCTACTACTGTAAAAGGAAAACAACTATAAAAGTTAGTGATACTTAGGAGCTTACATGTCTAGTGTCATCATACAGATTTCTTCCTCTTTTTCTGATGTCTATGCATATCAATATCAATAAATAATTTTATGCATCTACATATACTGAATCATTCCAAAACGACATAGTAGCAAGCAAAAATATAATCAAAGCATTTACCCCAAACTAATTAAATTGCTTAGACATTCAAACATTTCCTTCTGACCTTAGTGCAAACTGAAGAACTGAATCCCAATCTCTCTGATGCTAGCACTACCAATTCTGAAAACTCTTTTTTTTTAATTAGCTGGGTTTTTTTCATGACAGAGGACTTTAAAATATTTGAACAAATATGAAATTAAGTTGTTGCAATAATATAAATTCAACTTCCAGTATTTTCTAAATAATATTTTAGAAAATTTAATTTCTCTTATTATTTAAGATTAAGATTAAACTCTTGTTTTCTGGTCTTGATTATTTTGTTCTGATACCAAATCCAGCAGTTACTGACTTATCACCTTATTAAATGATTCACCACAGTCATGAAAGATGGCCTTGGCTAAATGTCCATTCCAATTCAGGCTTTAAATTAATGTAGTCACTACACATAAAAATAGAAATACATTTTTTAAATCCCCCAAAATAAAAAAATCAATAAAATAATAGTAGAAAGGAGAGTAAGAATCCCAATATGTTAAAAGCAGGATGTTAGACGATATTCAGTTAGGAGCTGTGATAGGCAGAAAATGTGAAGACATTCCTAAAGATATATAAGGACTATCAAAAATGAAGAAACATAAGAAAATCAAAATAATACTTCAGAATTGTTTTTCAGTTTTGATCATCAAATGTTTTTCAACTGCGATCATCTATGCCACTGAAGAAAAATATATGGAATAAAAATATTACCATAGAGAGACACAAGTTAATAAACTTGTAGAAACACAGTAAGAGATTATATATTTTTTTTATTATCGGTGGAGGATATTCACATTTAAACTCAGGTGAATGGCTCTCAGGGTCTCCTAAAGACATGGGTGAGCAAATCTGTACAATTTCTGTTACTTTTATGACATTTTTAATATTGGAGAGCACTTTTAGTTTATCAAAACCATGATTTAGAAAGAAATTAATCCTGTGATGAAAATGAAGAAACTGTCATGATAGAAAATAGTTATTTGCAGAGTCTTTAGGAAAGGAGACTTTCATAAAAACAATGTCTGGAAGATGCAGTCAGACAAATTCAAGCTATAAATAAGACCAAATTTAGAGATCAATAAAAATTAATACCTGGATATTGTACAGGAAATTAAGATTTTTCCATTTCTTGATTCTTTGCCTTTAAAGTAAACTCAGGATAATTCAGGATGATACAGTTTTGTGAATGAAAATTGTTTCACTCAATCCTGGATGAAGTGCCAGAACCCTGTTTTGCACAGTGACAGAACCCTGTTTTACACGGGAGATCATAGTCAATGCTCAAGTGTTTCTTTACAGACAAAGGAATTACATGTACATTAGAAAAGTTATGTAAAAATGTGCAATTTTATATGAATTACCAAATATACCTTATATATAATGAATATTTTAAATTAAGTAAAAAAAATTCTGTTCTCCTCAGCAGCTTGAGAAATCAATGGAAACACTCTTACTTTGGCTGAATAGGTTATCAGACACTTGGAGAACAACAGGTATTTTACAATCAATGTAGAATAATCCATAGTTTCATTAGGTACTCCTATTTTTGCAAGTACGCATGCAACCTTTATTTCATTAGTATTTTACTAACTTTCTGTATTTGGGTGAAAATAATATTGGTTTATGACTGAGAGAATTAAATGCTAACAGCATGACTAAAGAAACATTTCCAGACTGGCAGCAGTTGCGTAAAACATACATTTCTCCTGTTACAGAAATGGCCAGTGACATTTTGCATCTTCTGAGTGATTAACAGTAGCTGGCCTGTTGGCTGAGTTACCATATTTTATCGGTTGGCCAAATCTTGTCCTCTTTCAGCATGACAGCCTTTACATACAAAATCCACCTGGCATTTTGTCAATGTGTAAAGCTGGTCAAGGACACTCAGAACAAGGCAGGTCTACAGGTGCAATTTACAGCTTTCCCAAAGAGGGGTCAGCTGTAATTTTAAAATGTAAGTTTGATGTTCTTGTTCCTTTTACCATGCTTCCCAATTTTACATATATTTAATAACAGCAAAAACAAATAACATCCAAAATAACCNAAAAAAAAAAAAAAAAAAAAAAAAAAAAAAAAAAAAAAAAAAAAAAAAAAAAAAAAAAAAAAAAAAAAAAAACCAACCAAACAAAACACAATAAAGAAAAAAACCTGATTTAATTCATCATAGATGTGGGAAAATTAAGCCTTAGGTTTGTGTAATTGTCAGTTTACAGGTGACTTTCCAGGCTTGTATAATTAGCCTTGACTTGCCTCCACATGGAAGACCCTATAAGGAACTCCAGTTTCAAGACTAGAAAGTAAGCATAAGAGAATGCTTAAGCATTCCTAAGATCTCTGCTTTATATAAGGAATTAGGTTAAATCTTTCAGAAACACACTTGCACGAGATACTATTTGCCTGAAGCACATTTGTAAATCATTAAAAAAAACACAGACCAATAGAAATCATCAGCCATCTAAATTATATCACTAATAAGAATAACAAGTTAGGAAAATGTGCTGGAAAAATAAAATTTTACTTTTTATTATTAGAATTATCTTTCAGCTGTCTTTTAAGTGATAATTGAAATCGAATATATTCCCCAGTACCAAAAAAACTGCTGTGTTGTATAAAAAATTTACACATATGTAAAATAAAAACAACAACAAAAACTTTTTAGAAATTACTGGCTTTCAGCTGTCATAGTTTTATTTGCTGTGTATTCTAACTTCACAGTATGACCTGCACAGTTAACCCACTAAACACAGAGTGACGATTATATATTTTCTCATTCTTCACTAAAAATATTTAAATGCTCTCAATGACATTTGCTGGTAGGTAGTGTCAGTCTTCCAGATGCTATATATCTGGAGCTTGTTTCCTTTTTTCATACCTCTTTGCTTCTATACAGACTGATCACCTGAAAAAAATAAAAGCTGTCAGTATACCATACTTTGGAAATATATAATGTTAGAGAGTAATCTAACACAAAAGTGAAAAAAGTCACCCTTCATGCAAAAAAGAAAGCTACTAGAACTACATGAAATACATGAAGGTCTGATTTAGGCTCTCTCTTTTTTTTTTTTCACTGCAATAAGAGTAGAACAGGAAAGACGTGGGGATACCAGCATATTTCATATCTTGCTTTTGGGAGAGAATAGAGCCAATAACAGCACAATGATATATTTTCTACAGGAGGCACAGACACAGAAGTCATGTGGAAGTATAGCCAAAATATGAAGTAAAAAAATAATTTTAATTAGATATTTGTTTTTATAAAAATGGTTGTAGTAGAATGAATTGGCCAAATAGAGGAGACACAACCTTGTAGTTTAAAAATATAGCAAAAGATCTGGGAGGTCTAGCCCAGGTTCCTGAATGTGAAGTGAAAGGTTTTTAGGAGAAAAGTGAGTAATTTCATTTTTTGCTTGTATGCAAACAAAATTTGCTAACAAACACATATGTTATGCCAAATTAGTGTATGTATGTTATGCCAAATTAGTGTATTTTTGGAAGCTTTCACTCAAAATTGTGATGTTAGTCTGAAGTCAGCTGTTCCCTGTAGTCACAGAGAAACTAGGAGGTGAGAATAATGTAAGAAAGCAGAACTGCGTTTTCAGTGGATGGAGGGTCTACGTCAGAAACCCAAACTGAAATAGGCCTATACTCTCCCTAACTATGCCAGAATCACTTAAGGATTCCCTTCAAACCAGTTAACCATATTTCAATAATAAGAAATAGGACCAATTTCAATTATAGAGTCTCTGTGAATCTCTCTCAGACAGAAACTCAGCAACCTCTTTTCTTCCTATACTTCAATCATTTTGTCATGGTGCTCTACCCTCTGGTCCTTCAATATGAGTAACTACATATGCATTTAGTGCTTTTTCTAAATTAAAATATACTAAGAGTTTCAGATGTTCTTTGTGTCTTATTAGCTTACTGAGTAAGGTAAATCTTAAGGTAATTACAAACCAGACTATTAGAAATGCAATAGTAATGAAATAGTCCACTGGAAAATACATTATGACTTGGATTATAGCAGACAAATTCTAAACAATGTTATAAACTGACAATTTTAAACTCTGAAAAAATATTTGATCCACATAAATAGATAAAACTCTAAAAAATGTCATCTAGGATAAGAAGAGACAACTGTTGCTAAGAGACAGACAAATTTTCTCTAGAACAGTAGAATAATTCTCAGGTTTTGTAACTCACATAGTGATAGACTACTAATGAGTTAAAAGTTTATAATGTCCTATACATATTCAGGTAATGTGTTTCTCATGTTCCTGGAAAAAAAAGAAACACATGTTTTAGTCTAATTACAATTTTCTTTACATAGTAAAATCTCAACTTGCCATTGTCCCTAACCCTGGACTTAGGAAACAAGACAGAAACAGGAAATTCTTTCAGGTCTGTGGGAAAGGAATTATTTTATTTTACACAGTAGCAAAACAAGACATATTTTCACTCTATTATCCACAAAGTAGAATAGATACTACAAGAAGCTATGCCATTATGGAGGGAAAAAATACAGGAATCTGATGATCTGAGTATTTTTAGAAAGCTCCATAAATTCTGTATAAGTTTGGGATGCAGAAAAACACTGTTACTAGCAAAAGCCTAGTGCAATAGCAGAAAAGCCAGAGACTATCAAAACACATCCCCTCCATAGCAAATATTATTTAAATGAAAATGAAAAGTGTCTTAAACTATATCTGCAGAGAAACTTGATTTTTAGCAAGAAGTTTGAGAATAAGGATAATAATTATAAATTATCAAAAATATACTTGGAACACATTATAAGAATGGTAATTGGGCTTTTCTGTTTCTTGTTCCTTTTATATAGATTCTGATTTCTAGTCTAGTCTCTCTATATCTTCACTGAAGAATATGAACTCACTTCTTAATATGTATATTATGTGACCTGTAATAAGTTCTGTAGATGACCTCCCGTACAATCAGTTGTCTACTTGTTTTCAATTAGTCATTAGACATCTAAAATTGTCACAGGCCAGGTAAGCCATTTCACATCAATGTATTTGTGTTCATTTTCATCTGTGAATGATCTGCTCCAATATCCCAGAAAATCATTTACTGAAGAGCCGAAGCAAAAATCTGTGGTTAACTCAGTATATTCAATATTATCTAAATGTCCTCTGAAAAAGGGAACTCAGATCTATCGGGCTGAAAATAAAACATTAAACAATAACAAAGTATTTGGG
>VWZY01003450.1:8602-19260 GCA_013399075.1 Chloroceryle aenea
CCTCCTGCCTGCACCGCTGGGGTCTGGGACAGGCTGCACTCCATTACCCCGGGGCAGGCCCCCGGTGGGGATCCCCTGGGGGCTTATCCTGCCTGTGGTTAAAGCTTGGGTGTCCCTATGCTTTTCATCACCATCGATTGCAGACACAATCATAAAACCCCCTAAAAATAGTACCAAGCCAAGGCACGTGAAATACGAGGGACCTTCTCCTGCACCATGTGTGATTCCCAGGTGAGGGAATTGGGGAGGGTTGCAAAAGTGGTACATGTACAGCTCTGTGGGGATAACTTGGACCAGCAATGGGCTGAGCCCAGAAAGCGGGAGTGATGCTCTGCTCCTAGAAATGCTGCAAGCTCAGGAGTCGCCACTAGCAGCACCCAGCATGGTGCTGGGACACAGAGCATCTGCATCCCACAGGGGGTCTTCCAAACAGAGAGAGTACAAAGCAGAGGCTACAAAGATGCTGAGGGGACTGGAGCATCTCTGTGACGATGAAAGTCAGAGACACCTGGGGTAGTTTAGCCTGGGGAAGAGAAGACTGAGAGGGGATCTGATCAATGCTGATCAACAGCTAAAAGGCCCATGGGGCTCAAGAGGATGGGGCCAGACTCTTTTTCAGTGGTGTCCAGCAACAGGACAAGGGGCAAAGGGCACAGACTAGAACCCAGGAGGTTCCACCTGCACAGGAGGAAAAACTTCTTTGCTGTGAGGGTGCCAGAGCCTGGCCCAGGCTGCCCAGAGAGGTTGTGGAGTCTCCCTTCTCTGGAGAGATTCCAAACCTGCCTGGACATTGTGATCCTGGACACCCTGCTCTGGGTCACCCTGCTTTAGTGGGTGGTTGGATGAGATATCTCCAGAGATCCCTTCCAACTTCTACCATGCTGGGATTCTGTGTGAAATGCTGGGAAGGAAAAAAACCTCACCTGTGCTGCTGTTAATGTTTGTTGCATCTCAAAAAGCCCCCAAGGCCCAGCATGGGTCAATGCCCCAAGCCACAGAGATGCTGGCTCAAACACTCTAGAAGCCTCTTCCAGGCCATTCTCCCCTGAAAGAAGCCACCTCTGCAAAGGCCTGCCCAGCTATTTGTCATTGCATTTATTTCTGGTATTGCTCCTGAACCAAAATGCAGCAGGCAGGGTTCCTTCTATAACATCAGCCATCCCCTCTTTTACAGCATTTGTAAAATAAATATCAACAATATCTGACAGCTTAATTAGAAATCCCTGGAGAAAGAAGTGTTACTGAAGAAGACAGATTCCACTTTTAATTTACGACGCTTTCACAGCGCGTGGTGAGGATCGTCAGGCTGGAGTGGGATAATTCCTCATATTCCTATTTCATCCTGAGGATGCATGTTGTGGCTCTGCATGGAGGTAAGACTACCTGTTAACAGATGCCATCATTAAACAATACAGAGTTTGCTGTGACTGCCTCCAGAGGTGACACTGAGCGTGGTTTTGACAGAAAATCGCCATGTGGTGACATGCGTGAAAGTGACAAGAGCTCCTATCCCACCCCAGTGTGCAGCTGGGAAAAAAGCTGCTCAGCAGGTGTGAGGTGGCATCTCCCCTGAGCTCTGCTCAAAAAGCAAGGCAGGGGCATTGTATGGGCTGGTAAACAGATGTGTTTTCTGTGCTGGTCTTGTCCTGATCAGCTAGCCTTTGAGTTGACATGAGTTCTTCTCCGTGACCATCAGAAAGTAATGATCTTCCAAGAGCAAGTAAAGAGAAAGCTGTGAGGGATTGCCTGACTCCAGGAGCTGGATCATTCAAGATAAAACTGCCAGAAATAGAAGAATAGTGTCATATCTGTGAGCGGTGTCACCAGCAGATCCATAACTGCTCTCATCTATTCTGCCTGAGATGCTCTAGCAAAAGCTTTCTTAAAGGCTACTGGGAAGGATAATCCCAGGGCAAGTACAATCTGGTCTGCCCCCAGAACTAGTGGCTAGTCTGTGGGCAGTGGGTCAGTGGTTTAGGAATTTACCTGTGGGCTGTGAGGTCATGCTCAGATACAAGAGTGCCGGTGCCAGTGCAGGAGATGCCATTTCAGCCCAAGTACAAAGAGGAGGCTTCTCTCCCCTGCACCTCTCCTTTTTTTCACCCCACCATTGATGGCAGGTTATAAATCAAGGCAAGATTAGATAGACAGGCATATCAAACCTAAGGGATATTCTAAAAACATGCCCATATATCAGATGATCCCAAGGGGTTGGAGATGAACAGGAGCACTGCAGCAGTGAATTATGCTGCAGCTAATGCCAGGCTATCCATAAATAAGCTGTTAAAACCTCCGCTGAATATTAAGCACAGAAATAACAGCATTAATCGCAGCTGAGAGGAGTATGCCAAGTCCATTCAAATTTAGGGAGAGGAAAGCTCATCTTTTCCGTAAGCACCCCCCTCTCCTCTGCCTATTCTCCCTCCACCCCTCTTTTTCCATCACATCAAGGTTAAGCAGACAAGGTTAAAGCCAACATTACCATCTAAATGTGTGTCTGCCAGGAGTAACTGACAAAGGGACTTCTCACTGCTCCCCAACATTGCACTCCAGCAGCAAGAAGACTGTTGCTGCCATAGTAACTGTTTTCAGACAGAGCTTATTTCTTCCCAGCTCCCCCGGTACACGTACACCATCCCATCTCCCTCCCCCCCAGCTCATCTTGAGCTTCAAAGTACCTTTTTTTTTTTTCATTTTTTTGGGGGGGGAAACAAAAAGGGCTGGAGCCCACACATGTCCACCGTGCCCAACAATTGATGGAGGGAGGCTTCCTGTGCTTCCACAGACAGCTCATGGATTATCAGTGATAGTGATTTTTAATCTGCATCCAATTAGCACTTTATCATCCAGGCAAAGTGAAACCTTGGAGCAGCAGCTTCTGCTGGCAGTTTGTGGCAAAGCCAGTGACTTGGAGGGGATAGAGGGGTGGGAAATTGCTTTTCAGAGAGCATCCAAACTCCTGGACTGTCACAGGATTCTCTCTCCCTCCCCTGCCACTTCTTTTTTAATAGCATCCCTAGTTCCATTTGTTTTTTCTCTACTAAAAGCAGAGACACCAGCCCAAAGTTAACAGGAGAGGGCTGTAATTAGGGCTGCCCCTGTTCTTGGGGCTTGCTGAGGCTAATTCATAGCATCCTGTGACTAATGCCTGGGATGCTGGAATGGCACAAACGCTGTGCTGAGAGACAGGACTGTGTCAGGCACCTCTCCAGTAGATGATGGTGGGACAAGGCACAGGACCGACATGTCCACCTGGCTTAGGAGGAGTGGCTCCCCTCTTGTGTCAGGGTTTTGTGGGTAGCTTTCCTGTGCCTCTGTGAGCTGGGATGTAGGAACGTCTTATACATACTTGCAAGCCCTGATGAGGGAAAGCCCTTGGGGAGGCTTTTTTGGATCAGTGCACCTGTTCCTTTGGTGGTCAACATCCTTTTCCTGGGCTGCTCTCCTTCCTACTTTCATCCATCCTCTTAGTTTCCAAGGAGTCCACACTCACTGGATAAGTTAATACAGGACTGTTAAGGGTTGATAACCCTGTGAGTCCCATGGAACCCTTTTGGATATTAACTCAGAGGGAAAAGGGCATCATGGATTTACTGGGACTCTTTCCTCCCGGGAAAGATGTCAGGGCTGCAGAAGTACAGTGCTACAGCTAGTTGTGTGTCATGGTCCCCTGTCCACCCCCAAGGATTAATGGGAAGAGCAAAGGGACTCAAGGAAATAATGGGAGAGACAGATACTGAGCATTTCACAATAAACCATCCATCTAAGTGTTCAATTCACACCGCTGCTACCAGGTCCTGGGGCGGTTTCTGGACACAGCCTCACCTGGATTTTTTTGTGCTTTGTCTGTGGGGCCCTCCACCCCCACCTGGTCCTGCCCATTTGAGCATGAAGGCTTTTGGAGAAAAGGCCATGGAGGTCTTGTGGCTCAGAGATGTCTCCAGGAGCTCCCAGGTGGATGGAGAATGGAGGATAGAAGGGTGTGTGGAGGCTGGGATGGAGGGGTGTGTGGAGGGAAGGGTGGAGGAAGGGATGGAGGGTTGGATAAAAGTAGCATCACAGCAGCGGAACGACAGAATCCACAGAGCTCTTAATGCAGGAGTGAGAAATAATCTGTTCATCTGCAGCACAGCAGCTCAGCTCCATTTCATGACCTCAGATGCCTCCTCAAGCCAAGCAAAGTCCTTGAAGGACCAGCTTAAAGATGACTTTACAGCTTCATCCCCAGGAAATGCTAGAAAAGCCACAGAGCAAGAATAAAATCTTACTCTAAAGAAGTTGATGTGAAAATAGCCTCACCAAGGCAGCCCAAAATCTACGTAGCCTGGCATTCTGTTGGTGAGCAGCTAGGAGTGGAGGTAGCTGGAGGAGTACAAGACCAAGGCAGATATGTATTAGAATTTTTGGTGGTTTTCTTTACTCTGTGAGTTTTGCATGAACCCATTATGAACCTTTACAAGCTTTTAGCCTTCTGAGCATACTGAGGCAGAATGCCACAGCTTACTGATTTTCACTGGATAAAGAGAAATCTCCTTGGCGTGAAACAGCCTGGAAAGGTGGGTTAGGCTGGGATTTCACCACAATTTGCTGAGATGACAGACATCATTTTCCCACAATGAGTGCTGCAGCCCATCCCTGCAGCTGAGGGCACTGTGAGGGGACACAGGACTGTTTTACACTGGATCGAGCAAAACAGCACTTACACATTTCTCCCTTAACATCTGCGCTCTGGTTTGGATGTCCTAACTGACTGCTCAGATGCTTAGAATAAAATTCTGTGGAGAGTGAGGATAGCAGTCTGTTCTACTTGGTTATTTCAGAGGTTGAGGCTTCAGCAGCCTTAGGGTTTATCTGCTGCATCTGGGACTTAATTGCCCACGGCCGTTCTTAATTGCCATCTGCCTAAATTTCCCGCGGCCCTCAGAAGGGTGTCAGGGATTTTGCTGGTGCGGGTACTTTGCTGGTCCTTTACCTTCTGAGCATCTATCTCCTGGTCATCGGAGCTGTGACTGCGGTGCGAAGCAGAGCCCGGCAACAGAGGTAGGTGGTCGTTGCCCCATTCCTGAAAACATTCCAGGTGAGGTTAGATGGAGCTCTGAGCAACCTTCTTAAGTTGCAGATGTCTCTGCTCCCTGTAGGAGGGTTGGACTAGATGACCTTGAAAGGCTCCTTCCAACCCAAACCATTCTATGATTCTATGCTCTTTCTTGTGGGAGGAGGAGCTGCGAGGAAGCCCAAGCTGTAGATGTGGCAGTCGCTCATGGGGGCCCTAGAGGAAAATAGATGTTATTTGGCAACAGATACTTGATCCTCTCATGTCTGCTTCACGGAGGACACACCTAGGGGTGGGTGAGATGCCTACCGGGCTGAGGGCAAGAGGGGAGTAACTCTCTCCTCCTACCTGAGTGAGCTATGAGACCAGACCCTCAATACCCTTTGCACAAGCAATGCCTGGAGGGGAATAATTCATGGCTCCTCCCTGGCTTCCAGCTAGGTAAATAACTGCTCTAAACGACTGGTTTTGTCCTTAGAAGCATCCTGGGGCTGAGGAGAGGAGACTGAAACCCTGCTGGTTTCATTACCCCAGGACACTGCTTTGATTTTGAATGCAAAGCCAGGAGAAAACTGGGGGAGGAAAAAGTACCTGCAGCCACCTAGACCTGCCCCTGGGAGACTGTCCTATGCTGGGATACATACTGAACACCTCTGTGACTGGTCACGATAGAAGCAGAAGAAATTTGGCCTTGAAAGGGCTCTTTTGGAGCTGCCTGATAATGTGGCAGCCTGGATATTCAGATGAAAGCTAAACCACTTCCACATTGGAGGAAGGACGCTGAATCCGGGAGGGTGAAGCACACATAGGCTCAGTTTTTTTCTGCAGGCACGTGGTTGTACATCCCTCCTTCATTCCTGTATTGAATAATGCTGGGTCTTGGCCACTTCCTACCCTGGAAAAACTCCTGCCAAGAGATGCGGGCAGTTTTGCCTGGGGAAGGAATCAGAGATGCAGATTTAACACTCGATTTTTTTCTGTGACACTCTGGCTAAAGGAAAAAAAAATAAAAAATTCCCCAAACCAAACAAAAAAACACACACAGAAAAAAGAAAAAAAGGATTAGCCTTGCTGCCAGTGATAAGCAGGAGGCTTAGAAAAACCCTCAGCTTCCCAGCACCCATTCCCAGGGCAGTAAATCTCAGAGCCTACAGAGCTGCAAGTGCAGCCAAGAGAGTGAAACGCAGGGCTGGGGGAGATTTAGGGCTCATGAATCACCCGGTGCTCTCCAGCAGCACACCAGCATCTCAAATCGCCTCCTCTGGTGATTTGTGCCACGAATTTCTGCTTAGTCCCCCCAGAATGTCAGAGCACTTTATTCACTGATTATCCTTCTGTGTTGGTTTTCTTTTTAATTATTTTTTCCTTAAAGGTGCTGCTTTGTGGCCAAAGTGAAAATCCTGTGCTGAGCTGATTTACCTGAATTTAGCCAGTGTACAGTTGTTTCGAGCTACATTAGTCAGCTGGAGCCTGGTTTAGAGAAAGAAACAAATGCATCGGGATCAGGTAGGGTCTCAGATCTCAGCTAATAATCCAAACCTGACTAATGCAGGCCAGCCTTCCCCTCCAGCCAGCCCTAAACTCTGCTGTAGCAACAGCTTAAATAAACCAGAGCCTCAAGCCTGGAAGGATGAGGTTAGTCCAGGGTTGGCTGGCAGGGGACAGTGAGCATCCTTACTGTCCCCTGGGTACTGTGGGCAGTGTATGGGAGAGGACACTCTGTTTTGAAGGTTGCACCCTGGACAGTCATGCCTGTTCTGAGGCAAAGGTGTAACTGCAGCATCGATTCTTGTCTCCATCATGGCAGGATGTAGCCTCTGGGGACTGGGGAATTACCACTCTGCTTAGCATCTTCCAGGCACAGTGGTGAAGGGACATAGATAACCCAGCACACAGAATCCCAGAATGATGAGTGTTGGAAGGGACCTCTGTAGATCATCCTCTGCTCCAGCAGGGTCACCCAGTGCAGGTTGCCCAGGATCATGTCCAGGCAGGTTTGGAATCTTTCCAGCAAAGGAAACTCCACAACCTCTCTGGGCAGCCTGGGCCACCTCTGGCACCCACACAGGGTTCAGGTGGAACCTCCTGGGTTCCAGGTTGCGGCCAATACCCCTTTGTCCTGTCACTGGACACCAGTGAAAAGTGTCTGGCCCCATCCTCTTCACCCCTACTCTTTAGCTATTAATCAGATCCCCTCTCAGTCTCTTCTCCAGGCTAAACAGCCTTGGATCTCTCAGTCTTTCATTGACACAGAGATGCCCCGGTTGCCTCAGCATCTTCAGAGCCTCTGCTGGACTCCTTCCAGTAGCTCCTTGTTTCTCTTGAATGGGGGAGCCCAAAACTGGGCCAAATACTCCAGAGGTGGGCTCACTAGGACAGAGGGGGAGGACAAGCTCTTGACCTGCTGGTCACACTCTGCTTCATGCACCCCAGGAAACCGTTGGTCTTCTCGTCCACAAGAGCACACTGCTGGCTCATGGGGAACTTTGTTGGACTAGATGATCTTTCAATGCCCTAACGTTCTGTGATTCTGTGTGATCTCTGCTCCTGCCAGTACCTATGTTTTCTGGGCTGCAGAAGGAATCTGAGCTAAAAGCTGCCCTCTTTTGGCCTTTCATATTTATTAACTGAAGCTTTTCAGCTGGCTGAGGAAGTGGATTAAGAGCTGGGGCAGGAATTTTCTAAGGCATCCTGGATAGCCAGCAATTCATTACCCTGGTGCCAAGCAAGGGATGGCCGTGACAGGACCTACCATCAGGGGAACTAGGAAGCATTTTCCCCTTCTTGAACTTCACAGGAGAAAGAGGAAGCTCAGGCTGACTCAGAGGGCACCTATGTGAGAATCACAGTGCTGGTATCTTGCTGTCTCTGCTATAGCTGCGGCAGCTGAGACAGGGAGTGACTCCTCTGTCTGCACAGTACTGTGAAGAAGCCATATCTGACATCATTCAAATACTCTTTGGCACAGAAGCATCCTCCAGTACTGCTTGGTAGCAGAGGGAAAGTCAGTCAAAGGGAGTCGGGGCCAAAAGGACCTTCCAAAAATCACAGAATCCCATCATGGTAGGGGTTGGAAGGGACCTCTGGAGATCATCTCATCCAACACCCTTGCTAAAGCAGGGTCACCCAGAGTACTGTGTCTAGGATCTCATTGTCCAGGCAGATTTGGAATGTCTCCAGAGAAGGAGACTCCACAATCTCTCTGGGCAGCCTGGGTCAGGCTCTGGCACCCTCAAAACAAGTAAGTTTTTCCTTCTGTTCAGATGAAACCTCCCGGGTTCCAGTTTGTGACCGTTGCCCCTTGTCCTGTCACTGGGCACCACTGAGAAGAGTCTGGCCCCATCCTCTTGACCCCCATGGGCCCTTTAGCTGATGAGGAGCACCGATCAGATCCCCTCTGTCTTCTCTCCAGGCTAAACAGTCCCAGGTCTCTCAGCCTTTCCTCAGCACGGAGATGCTCCAGTCCCCTCAGCGTATTTGTAGCCTCTGCTGGACTCTTTCCAGTAGTTCCCTGTCTCTTTTGAAATAGGGAGCCCAGAACTGGTAAAGAGGGATGACTGCAGATGACATTAGGCTCTGTCCTGCTTTTCAGAAAACCAAAACCAAAAAATTGAAGGAAATCCACGTTAACCAGCCCAGGAGGGTTCAGCAAGACTGGCAAAAGCTGTTTTCTAGGGCCACCTGGTGATGGCCTGGAGACAAGCCTTTCTTTTGGAGGCTCGTCCGAGCCCCTCACACATGGTGGCTCTATGGGCTGTGGCCTGGCAAAGCACTGGCCCTTCCCATCAGATTAGTCTGAGTGTACATTATTGCCTCTGGAAAGGGGTGTTTCTATGCTCCTCCCAGTTAATGTGCACTTTGGTTCCTGGATGCTTATCTTCAGGTGTTTGATAGGTAAAACCCAAAAAGCTGGAGTTCAGAATAAAAAAGCAAAGTGAGCGAGTTGACCGACAAAGAGGATTTTTTTCAGTGGAGAAAGTCAGAAGCTCTTCCTCCCTAAGAAGAACTGGCCTGTGGGGCTCAGTAGACCTAAAAGGCACCCTGGTAGCCACAGATAGGGTGTAAATCAGCAAGGATCTGAGCAGTGAGGAGCACAGAAGGACACACATGTTCTGTGAAGGGGAAGTGAGGTGAGCTCTCCTGTCCCCTGGGAGCAAGAGACAGGACCCAGAGCACCTAAACCATCTCTTTTGTGGGTTCCTCCTTTACCCAGTATCCTTTCCCTGCCAGAAGATATGTCCACTTCTCACCCAATCCCAGTTGCATTTTTCCCGTGGCTTTTCAACTATTTTGCCGCTTGTGAAGCCATACCATCCCCATCAGTCCCCATCTCACCTTGGCTGTCCCCAGGTGTGAAGAGCTGACCAGCTGGGCTGTGCCATATGTTCTTCACAATGCTCTTTGCAGAGCCCTGGGGAAGTCAGCAACATCTAAATTTCCCAGCTCTATGTATTGCTCCTGCTTATTCTTTCACAGTTAAGCAGGCAAGGGGAGGGGGGACTGAACCCACTGCACCCAGTAAGGTCTCCACCAGTGTGGGAGCAGCGCTCACCCACCAGCAGGTGCTGAGGGTCCATCCATTAATGCTCTGTGGTCTGTGCCGTGTGTCCGTCCCTGCCAGCAGTACTGCAGGCGGCTGATACTGGGGGCTGACTGTGTCTCTGCACGCAGAGATCAAGCCAGACAAGGCTTTTGAGGAGGGGACAGAATGAACCACCTCAACTGTGTCTTCCTCGGAAAGTGAATCTTTTCATTTCAAGGTCCGTGGGGCAGCTGCACAGCATCACGAAGCTGGGCGGCAGAAATCTGTGTTTATAGAGCCTGATTTGTTAAGGCTAAGGGAAAAAAAACCCAAACCCCAACAACAAAAGCAACCCCATGCCCTGTGCAGCAATAGCCTACAACTGCTGCAATCCCACCTCGGTGGGATTCCTGCTCTTGTGCTCTGACGTCGCTAGAGGGCAGCGTTTCACTGCTGGATGGAGCTGCCGCCCGCAGGGTCCCCGCTGTCCCCGCCCGGGTGGTGGCACCCTCCCGGTTTCCCACCCACCACCACCGGGCTCGCTAGGACAAGCAGGGCATGTCCAGCCCCAAAGGTCCCAGTCACCATCCACTTGCCTGGCTCAGACTTCAGTTTCATGGATGAGGGAAAGGCTGTGAATGAATATCGTCTACCTAGACTTTAGTAACGCCTTTGACATCGTTTCCCACGGCATTCTCCTGACAAGAAGTTGGAGCCAGGTGGCGTTGGACTCTTCTCACAAGGAACAAGAGATAGGACAAGAGGGAATGACCTCAATTTGTGCCAGCAGAGGTTTAGGTTGGACATGAGGAAAAATGTCTTCCCTGAAGAGGTTGTCAAGGCCCGGCCCAGGCTGCCCAGGGCAGTGGTGGAGTCCCCATCCCTGGAGGGGCTTCAAAGCCATGGAGATTTAATGCTGAGGGGCATGGTTTAATGGTGACCTGGCACTGCTGGGTTATTGGCTGGACTAAATTACCTTTAAAGGTCTCTTCCAACCAAAATTATTCTATGATTTTAGGGATCAGTCCTGGATCAGATACTGTTCAACAGCTTTATTAATGATCTGGATGATGGGGCAGAGTG
>VWZY01003450.1:27295-47170 GCA_013399075.1 Chloroceryle aenea
TGTTAATCAGGCTATAAGAAGCCTCTGGGAGGGCTGAATAGGGTGAGACGTTGCTGCTGGGGTGTGTTTGTGTGGTACTGCAGCTGCTTGCAGCTCTCTAGGCAGAGTGCTGAGCCTCTACTGGTTCACAAGGTAAGCTCACTGGTCGAGTGACCAGCTCCTGTGTGCACAACTGCACAGGCTAGGAGGGTACTGTTACCATGCATGGTAAGGTGCCAGTGGGCTCTGTGAGCTGTCTAATTTGCTGGAATGCAGCCAACTTGGTTTGTAGAGGAGGATCAGCTACGGTCTCAATGGTATTAATGGTATTCAATGGTATTAAATCCAGCTGGTGGCTGGTCACAAGTGGTGTTCCTCAGGTCTCAGTGTCGGGACCATTTCTCTTTAACATCTTTATTGATGACTCTCATAGAGTCTATCATCAGGAAAGTCTCAGATGACACCAAGTTAGGTGGGTGTGTTGATCTGTGTGAGGATAGGGAGGCTCTCCAGAGAGAGTTAGACTGGATTGCTGGGCCAGTGTTAATGGGTTTCAACAAGGTCAAGTGCCAGCTCCTGCACTTGGGCTGCAACAGCAATGGGGTATGTTCTTGTGGCCTTTCAGTATTTCAAGGGGGTCTATCAGAAAGATGGGCTCTTTTGGTCAGACCCTGTTGCAACAGGACAAAGGGTAATGTCTTTAAACTAAAAGAGGGAGATTTAGACTAGAGAGAAGAAATTCTTGACAGTGATGAAACACTGGCCAGGATTGCCCAGAGAGGTGGTAGAAATCCCATCTTTGGCAACATTCCAGGTGAGGTTGGATGTGGTTCTGAGTAATGTGCTCCAGTTGCAGATGTCCCTGCTCCCTGCAGGTGGATTGGACTAGTTGATCTTTAAAGGTGCCTTCCAACCCAAACCATTCTATGATTCTATTTCAGAGATGCTGGGGAGAAGGGATTCACACATATTTCCCCATCAGAAGGCTGAGTTTTTGTGCTAGCAGCAGTTTGGGACACCTTTGGTGCTATGGGTGTTTCAGCATTTGGCAGGTCACCATAACTTCATGCTGCCTTTATGGCAGGACAATAAATGTCTGCTAGGTTTGGGCTGTGCTGTCATCTTGATGTTGTTAAATGCCTGAAACACAGAGTTTACTGGCCTTGGCGCAAATGTGGTGTGAGGTTATATGGCCTTGCTCTGCTGGTCACGACTGAGCTCTTAAGTAGTCATTGAAGCACAAACAGGTACAGTTTCTTCCAGCTTGGCACTGCATCCTGGGAAGCTACCAGCAGTTATCCTTTGCTGCTGCTCTGGAGGACTAAAGGCAAGTGCAGGTCAGTTGTGGCTGCTGATCAGCCATGAATTAAGGGTCCAGTTTGAAGACCGTAAACATCTTGCAATGCCACATCTCTTCCGAGATGTGGCCATGTTGCTGAAACAGCTTGAACTCAAGAGGAAATGGTGACCACTTGCCCTACAACAGCAACAATGACTGAAAAGCCTCAGATGATGCAGCCTGTCTCCTACACAACCAAAGCATATAAAAGCAGAGAGGAGAGAGGCTTTAATTATGCAGTGGTTTCCATGACAATCTCCTATATCAAATGGCCGAGCACGAGGGCTCTCTCCTCTTGTTCTTGGTCTCATCTGCCTCTAGAACAATTAAGCCAGAATAAGAGCCCATCTGCATTTCAGCATGGCTTGAACAGATCTGCACAGGCAGAGAAGGCAGCCTGATGCTTCTTCCTGCCCTGCTGAGCATCAGAAAGGGGTCCAAGGAACCTGCTTTTTATTTCCATTGCAAGTGCTAATCACCTGCCTCAATGACAAGTCCTTCCAGGTGCTGTTGGTGCAGCCCAGAGAGGCACTTCTCAGCAAGAGTCTTCTGGGGCTCAGCCTTAGCAGATGCCACCACTGTGGTGACATCCACAGGAGTATCCCTCTGACAGATGGCTTCACCCCTTGCTGGAGGTTGAATCTCATGCTTTAGTGGAATGGGAGGTCCAGGTCTCCAGGAAAGGACCTTGGTCCTGTGGAACTAATGCCTAGAGGATCAAGGCACTCTGGCCCAGAGAGGACCTTGGTCCTGCTAATATACTACTACTAATACTACTGCTAATATACTGGTGATGTGCAGCAAGACTGATAAAGCCAGGCTGACAAGAGGAGAAACAAACGAAGATCTCATCTCTGCCTTTCCCCGAGGATTTTCCCAGTTTGTTGAGTCCCCTGGCATTTTGCTTCCCATTTTTGACAATTTTAAGAGGAGCTGGATGCATGTGCTTCTCTGTCCAAGCCCTGTTCTCACCCCAGTTGATAGGAGTTCATTGCTACAGTCAAGGTCAATAGGGGTCTCAGTTTTCTGATTTTTTGCTTGCCCAGGAGTAGCATGATTTTGAGGGTGGAGGCTGCAGGAACACATTTATAATTCAGTCACCCCTCTCTCTGGCATGGGAAAAGCAGGCAGCAGAGCTCCACTGAGCAGCAGGCAGCCCTCGACTATCACTTGCTTCATCCAAAGAAATCACAGGTCCTAAAATGACATTTTAGAGTAAGAGGGGAGGAGGAGGAGGAAGACGTCAAGGTGGTGTCCCACTTGAAGGCATTGTTCTCTTTTCTCTGGGGCCATGTGAATGGCAAAACATTAATATTTGCTTTTCCATTTCCCTTTGGGCCCCATTGTTCGAGGGCTCAGTCTGGAGACAACTTCGCAGCTCACCTCTGTTTACTCTGAGCACTGGCGCTTCTCAGCCCTTTGCTGAGCCTTTCCCTTCCTTATATTGGCTTGGTGGGAAGGAAAGGCTTGCTAATCCTTCCCAACATGAGAAGACTTATTGTCCCTCTTGAGTGCTGTTCAAGAACAGCTGGGTTTGTTGTATTGTGGAGCTGTGTATTTTCTTTTTAACGGCTCAGCACTACTTAAAAGGCAGGTCTGGTCTGAGAATGCCTGCCAAATCAAATGGTTGGCTTGCTGTGAAACTCAGCCTAAGACTTGAAGTGGGAAGAGGTCCAACGACAGAGCAGGTCAAAAATCTCCCTTGGCTCAAGTTCCTTGTTTCTCAGTTCAAAACTTCTGACAGCAAAAAAAAGCACCATTTTTAGTAGTGACTGTGTGACCTTTTAGTGCATGGCCTCTTTGGAGAGCACCCCATATTTGGTTTGCATTGAAATGAGTTACTCCCAAATTGAAATAGATTTTAACATATATATATATATAAAAGACTTGCAAGAAGCTTTTTTTAATGAATTCCAGATGTCAGCAAGGGGCTTTTATTCCTCCTCTTTCTTTTAAACTCTACTAAGCCTAGTGTTTGCAGGTGACACTTGAAGAGTTGGTGGGATCTTCATGAGAAAGACATGCAGCACTACCTCTTACCTGTAGTTTTTGCTTCTTAAATCTCAGGAAGCTGGTGGCATTTACAGGCTTACTAAGAATTGTTTCCAGTCCATCTCACTCCATTTTTACTCCCAGATTGTAAGAGCAAAGGGATGGCAGCAGGTGCCAGAACATCATCTTAGATTTAATCTGAATCTTTTTTAGTTTAAAATAATCTCACCTTGTCCTGTTGCAACAGGCCCTGCTAAAAAGCCTGCAGCCATCTTTTACAGGCCACCTCTGAGTACTGAAAGGCTTCAATAAGGTCTCCCAGGAGCCTTTTTTTATCCAGGCTGAACAACCTCAACTTTCTCAGCCTTTCCTCACAGCAGAGGGGTTCCTAAATGCTATCTCTCTCTGGATGAAGTCTTGCAAGACTTGAGCTGTCTGCTTGAAACTCATGGTGAAATGAGGCAGGGGAGGATTTTTTTTTTATGTGTGTGACGTGGATTCAAACAGCTCGTCCTCACCTCTACTGATGACCTGGCATAGAAATGCAGGTGACTGGCAGGCTTGTGTGCACACATGCTGGGCTGGAAGGAAAGGTTGATGAAGTGGAGGAGAATCAAAGGCAGCCGTCCTGGAGACAATGGGGTACTTACAGTAGGTCTCTCAGGCCTCATTTACTGCAGGCAACACAATACTTGCTATTTTTCATGAAATCTCGTTCCTTGAAAGAAGTGGGAATCACAGCTTTTGTTAAAGGAGACTTGAGTCTCACACAGAAGAAAAAGTGTGGAAACTTTAGACTTGGAACAAAAAGCAAATAAAACTGTAATAATTTGACCTTGTAATAAATATGATTATATTTAAATGCCTTGCCTAATTCCACAGTCCTCTGAGAGTGCTGAAAGCTCAGTGCTTGTGATAGCAAGTTGTACTGCCATGCTGCCTGCAGAAATTGGCCTTTTGACTCTATGAGGATATTGAAGATGTTCTGGTAAATATTTACATTTTTTAATCTCCAGTGCTAATCAGAGATGATATTATTTAACTTGCAGAAGTTTATTAAAATAAACTCTGCACTGATTGCTCACACTTTGCTCACTCATACTGTCCAGATGCCAGGGAAGCTGGACTTTTATTGCAGTTAGAGATGCTGGAGGACTGCAGTTGCTGCTCTCCACTGTAATAGTTTGAAAGGACTTGGCCCTCCGGGACAGATCTTATTCCAAAATGAGGTGTCACCTATATCCTTCTGGATGCTTAAATTAGTTAACAATGGGAATCTTGGAATAGAAATTATTCTGTGGGGTTTTTTCTTTGAATAGTAAAAGGTGTTTATTGTGAAGTATATGTGAGCTTTCTTGGAATCATTTCAGCTGATCATCTAGATTCTTGATCAATCTCCTTGATCCCATGATCAAGGAGAAGGTCCTGGCTCCACACATTTCTTCTGAAGCTCCTGGAAGGGCTCCTTTGGCCTTGTTCCTGCAGAACCAGGCTAAGGCTATCACCATCCATGCTTGGTGCAAAGGAGATGTAAAGCAACCACAAAGCCCTGAAGCTGTCTGATAAATGCTTCTGAGGCCAAACTGCACACTCTGAGTGTGCAATGGCTTTTCAGGGGAAGGGTTTGCATCCCTGAGATGGTGAGAAGCAATGCTGGTGGGTCTCTGCCCTTTTCCAGTCATTGTAAACTTGCTTGGCTCTGAGGTAACTATTCTATGATGCTCTTACCCGGGCTTGTCTTGGTAACTTGGCTCTAACAGAAACCTGTCTATCTGTGAACAATCTTCCACCCAAAGGAAAGGGTTCAGTGATTCTTTGTGATTCCTTGGCTTTGCAAGTTGAAAATTAAGCCCAGTCAGGGTGTGGGCAGCAGACCAGATCAGAGCAGTGCCTACATTTTATAGGGTGGGTTGACCAACAAGAAGCTATAAAGGGTCAAGGAAGAGATCATTTTACAAATGAGCAGAGATTTGTAAATGGCCCCTGAAGGTTTGGATTCCTGTGCAGAGCCAGGGACTGTTGCAACCACTGTCTCTTTTGCCAGGGCTCGTTTTACCCCTTGCACAGCAAGATCTGTGAGCAGGTAAAGCAAATGCTGTGTGTCCTTAGCTGGGAAATGCAAGGATAAATAATTGCAGAGTCTATCAGTGAGGACAGAATAAAGGAGCTGCTTGAAAATCAAAGCAGAACTCAGCACTGCAGCTCCAACAGTGCTGCCTGTGTCCCTGGGTCATGGAGCTGTGGGCTCTCTTGTGCCTTGAGTTATTGTCTCTGCTTTTTAATATCAGCTTTGCAATGTTTGCATCTTGTGTGGGCACATTCAGTGCTTCTGTGTTTAGGCACCAAGCAGAGGCGAGGAGCCCTCGGTTCATCCTTTAGGGAAGGAAAAGCATTGCACTTGGCTGTTTAATATGACTTTTCATTAACAATGAGCCCAGAAGAAATAAGGGCAGTGACACCAAATGGGCTTGTGTCTGGTTAAGGCTGCTGAATTCACAAATTATCTGGAGGGGGAAAAACATCACCAGAATTTCCCTGGATTTGGAATCCTTAAGAAAAAGCTGTCTTTTGGTCTCCTACATGGAAAAATCAAATTGCTTCTGTCACCTGTCCCCACTAGCATCAGGCTGTCTTGTAGCAAATGCTTGCTCTGATTTTCAAGTCTGTCAGCCAGTTTCAACCTTGATATGAACCATACTGGGTTTTGGTTTGTCACCAGACAGGGTCAGGAAGGAGGCGTAGGGAGATGTTCAGCTAAGCACAGAGGGAATGAGGCAGTGTGAAAAAACTGGAAGAAAACAGCACCGCTGCAGGGCGAGCAGACAGAGGGTGAGGTGGTGTCACAAGACTCGTGGGCTCTGTGGTGTTCAGGATGTTAATAAGCAGTGAGGAACGATGAATGAATTATATCAAAGTGATCAAGGTCAAATAGGGATACATCACGGCCATGCTGCCTCACTCTTCCCTGCAGCGCCTGGGGACAGGTTGGGCTTTGAGCTGGTAACTTGCAACTCCCTTTAGCAGCTCAAACTGATGGAGGGATCAGTCTGGAGGGTTTTATTTTTGCTGCAGCACCTTTAACATCTGTGACAGTCTAATGCTGAGCTCACCAATGCATTTTTAGCAAAGTAGCTCGGGAATGTCTTTCCAGTTATGGAGTTCTGGGGAAGTGGGTTCCTTCCCAACAACAAATTGTATTCTGGATTGGGGAACTTCTTCTTAGCATTCAGATAAACCTCTTGCCTGGATGAAATGGTTATTAACCCCAGCTGCACAGTGTAAAACAGCATGGTGAAAAGGAAACGTAGTGGACTCCAGAGAAGCCCCGGGACCTCTGGAAACATGATGCTCTCCTGAGTTTTCTCATGTGCAGGACACATTAAAACAGATTTGAACAATATCCACAGGTGTAAGGGGCTGAGTATCAGCGGGAAAGACAGATGGGACAGCCCATTAGGTTCTGGAGGTCTTGTAGAAGCAAGCTTGCACCAAAGCAAAAGAGTAGGGCTAGAGTTTTGTGCCTTCCCACGTGCTGAACTGAAGCCTTCACCCTGAGCCCAGGTGGACTTGAGGTGAACGCTGGCTTAAGCTGGCTCTCTTGCAGCACTGTGGACGGTGGTGGTCTCTGAGGAGACACAGCCTTTGCAAGATAGGGAGCTTGTGCTGCCACCTGGAATCAAGTAGGTGAAATAACCCCCTATTTACAAAGCTAACAAGGGAACTCCTTTGAGAAATGCTGTGAACAGAGCTTATATGTTACTCGTGGACATGACTCTTCATGGCATCTTCCAACTCCTTTAGCTGGGGACACCCCTTTCCATCCCTGTTTCTGGCAGGTTTGTACCCAGATGTTGCTGAATCCTACCTTCCTGTATGGCAGTGAGTGCCAAGGAGATCCTAACATGCATCACAAGAAGCTGCAAACATGCTTCTTCGGTGGAAAAGTCCATTTCTGCTCTCCATCTCAGGCCAACACAGTGGACATGCAAACTTCTGGGCAATGGGAAAAGGGAGCGGGGGCTGTTTACCTTGTGTGTTGTTCATTTAACCAGGCAGGTCATTCATGGCATTCAGGGAAAGTGATGCCTTTTAATCTTCTGATCTCTGCCCTGCCTTGAGCAGCTTTGCCATCTGTTCAGACACAATGTAAAGTGATGTTGTGTGTCCCAGAAAAGGCCCATGTTTCTCCAAAGCTCCTCGCTACTTTTGAGACCTACCGAGCAACTCAGTTGCAAAGCACTTGTGAGTTATTTACCAATTGCAAAATTATTTACTGGACTCAGAGCTGACCCTTTTAGGTAATCACATGTGAAATAGGACTTTTTTTTTGGTCTTGATTTCCCTAAAGAATTTGGCTCTTCAGTGGTTTTATCCTTCAGTGTTGTTCACTTAATGTTCAGTTTTACTGTCAGCTTTAGGTGAAAGTCTTCTAGTTTTCTTTGAGTATTTCTTGGGTGGTTCTGCTTATTTGGAAGCATTGCTGACTTGAGAGAAAGAAAACTCAAGGTGCATTTTGACAGGCAAGCTGAAGCTGCAACAGTCCCCACAATACTTGGAAAACCCAAATCACTAACTACAAGACAAGATGCTCTAGATAATACTAATTGCAAGAGGTTTCTTGAACTTGGATCATGAAACAATGGTTGGCTCTTATGTTGCTTCTGCCATCAGCTGGTGTCCAAGAACCTTGCAAAGGAAATGCAGGAGAGGGTGACTGATCAAAATGCCAATGGAGAATGGTGAACAAGCCATCAGACAAGAGGAAATAGCTTCAAGTTGCACCAGGGGAGGTTTAGGATGGGTATTAGGAAAAATTTCTTCCCTGAAACATTTGTCAAGTCCTGGACTAGGCTGCCCAGGGCAGTGGTGGAGTCCCCATCCCTGGAGGGATTTCAAAACTGTGGAGATGTGGTGCTGAGGGACATGGTTTAGTGGTGACCTGGTGGTGCTGGGTTAAAGGTTGGTCTCAATGATTTTAAAGGTCTTTCCCAAACAAAACAATTCCATGATTCCATGATATCTGTGCGTGCTCAGCTGCCTGTCTGAGCTCACAAAGGCAGGACACCTGCCATTTGTCACTGGAAATGCTTGTGGAAATACACCCATCAGCAATGCAGGTGAGGGTGCAGCCTGGCTTACATTTATGTGAAATGTATCTTTTTTTTGTCTCAGGAACTAATCTTTTGGGGTTCAGTACGTTAAGTTGATGTGCTATTAGTTTCAGGCTCTCCTTAGCGAGGAGGAGTTGACAATAATTGTGTGAGACCAGGTGATGTTTGAAATTGGATCTGGGTTGTTTTTGTAACTGAATCTTGGCTGCTCAAGCAGCCTTGGCTGGCTGCTGAGTCCAGGCTGAATGAGTCTTGCAGTACAAATATTTGCCTGTGGATAGATGCATTATTATTAATTTAAAGCCTGACATAAATCATGAGCTCACAAATGCAGACTTAAGCTTCGTGGACAAAAATAGATGTGGCCTCTTGCATGGGGAACCATTCCGATTACGCTTCCATAATTGGATCAGGCTGAAATGGATACCTTAAATTTAGTTACAAAGGGCTGACAAGAAAAAAATGCCAACAATTTATCACAGCCATGGTGCTATATTTAAAGCTGTCAGCGTTTCCAGGATATAAAGCGATTATAAATCCTAGCGATTTGTAACCGGCCATAGGAATCTGCCTTCACGCAGGCATTTAAAATTCAAGTTCTCCATGCTGGAAGCCCTTGATTCAGCAATGTAATTAAGCCTTCACCTCCTTTTCAGTTTAGGAATAGTCCTGTTGCCAACGCAGGCTTAAATGTACCTATATATTTAAATGCACTGTTGAATCAAAGTCCAAACACTTCATTTATTTCACTCGGCAATCAGCAACTCACTGTTGATTTGGAATTAGAGGTACCAAAATGCTGCTCTCACATTTCATTTAACTGAAATAAAGAGCTGCCTGGTCCCCTTTTGAGTCTGAGCTTGTGGCAGCTCATTAGCTGACAGATGAGAAGCGCAGCAGTCAAAGAACCGCATTAAATGCAGTTTTCCATGAACCTTTCCTACAAATGGCTTGCACAGGAGTATTTCACAGCGGACAGACAATAGCCTATAGTTTAATATCTCTCAAACCCCCAGAGCCTGCTGGCATCATCAGCCCAGTGGCTGTGCCTTCAGAAAAGGTACAAAAAACTTTGAAGTGTTCAAGAATGGAATGACTGTCCTGAGAAGGCTTCTTCCAGGTCTTCACTAGCCTATGCCCTGAACCAAAGGAGTTTACCTTATTTTAAAAACTCCTCAAGAGCTTAATCACAGAATCACACAGAAACACAGCATGGTAGGGGTTGGAAGTGACCTCTGCAGATCATCTCTTCTAACCCCCCTGCTCCATCAGGGTCACCCAGAGCAGGGTGCCCAGGATTGCATTCTCCAGGTGGGTTTGGAATCTCTTTAGAGAAGGAGACTCTACAGCTTCTTTGGGCAGGCTGGGCCAGGGCTTCATCATGCTCAGTCTTGAAATCTCTAGTAATATGGTGGTTCTCTTCTCACCAGTTTGGCTAAGGACACTTCCATTAATAAAAGCAGCAGACTACCTCTTAATTTAAATTCAGATATGCCTGCCCTCAATTCTACTGCCTGTTAGGCTTTCAAACAAGCTTGATTTCCCAAAGTGTACTCTTTTCTTGGGTTACACCAAAGACAAGTTTGTACATCAGAGGACCTCTGAGCTGCTGGAACCCAAAGCTGATACCAGCTCTTTATCCCTCTTTATCAAAGTCAGAAATGAAACAGAGCAATCACAGCTCCTAAGAAGTTCCATTATAATAAATGGTTTTTTACCTTTGCTTGCTGTGACCTCAGGTGAAAGAGATATTTTAGCTGCTCAAGACCCATAGAATGGAAAGACATTTGCTTGAGTTATGATACAGATAATCCTGAAAGAGCCTAGCATTTGGAAAATGGGCCAAGAAATAAAGCAAGGGCAAAGCTTCTGCCTGCGGTTCTGCTTTGCTTTGTGCTTTCATTTCCTACCTTCATTCTTTTTCCTTTAAGTGATGTCAAGCCTCTGGAATGTACTGATTTATTAGCAGAGTGAAGAACAATAAGCAAAAAAATGCAATTAAAAAAATAGATCACTTCTAAACCTCCCTTGCCAAGCATGTAAATCCTTCCGGAAACTCATACATGCCACAGATCAGCAAATCACTGAAGAATGTGAGTTGCCCTACTGGAGTGAAGAGCATGCAGGAAGCCTGCTGAGATAGGCACTGGGGAAGGGGGGCCTCAGACCCTGAATCTGTACAGATGATGCTCCTGTGGTCATTGGAGGCTCCTACACTGCCTTGCGTGACATGTGCTTCAAGGGCAGACTTTATCAGGCCCATCCAAATGGTTTTCACTCCCAGGCTGGGTCTCCATTCACTTTGTGGGCTAGAACCCTGAGCTGATGGAGATGGACCTTTGAGGTTGAGGAGCAAGAGTTCAGTCCCCAGATTTTAGCAGCCTCCAGAGAACACACAGCTGCCACATTTGCAGGTGACTTGTGTCAATCCTCCCATTAGGCCACTTCTGAACCTCTCCTGGTTCAACTTGAAGTCATTTCCTCTTGTCCTATCACTTGTTCCATGGGAGAAGAGACCAACCCCCATCTCACTCCAACACCTTTTCAGGGAGTTGTCAAGGGCAAGAAGGTCTCCCCTGGGCCTCCTTGTCTCCTGGCTGAACAACCCCAGGTCCATCAGCTGCTTCTCACAAGAGTTGTGCTCTAGACCCTTTCCCAGCTTTGTGGGCTTGACCTCTGAGCTGGTGGAAATTTGCTTTTGTGGCTGAGGTACAGTAGTTCAATACTCAAGATTTTAACAACCTCCAGATAGTGCTATGGCATTGCATGAGATCATGAAGAAGACTAAGCTGCCCATTGGAGCCCCAGTCCAGCTGCTGCTAAGATTTGTTTGATCTCATAATCGTAGAATCACAGAAAGGTTTGGGTTGGAAATGACCCTTAAAACTCATCCAGTGCAACCTGCCTGCATCACCTGCAATGAGAGCAGGTTGCTTAGAACCCTGTCCAACCTCACCTGGAATGTCTCCAGGGATGGGGCATCCTCAAGTCTCTGAGCAACCTGGGCCAGTGTCTCACCACCCTCAGCATCAAAAATGTCTTCCTTCTCTCTAGTCTAAATCTCCCCACTTTTAGTTGCCAAGACTGGAAAGGTAATGGCTCTATTCACTCTAGCACCCAGGGAAATGCTGCATCCCCCAGAAAATGCTGCTTGTATTCATCCTCCAGTAGGCCTCTGGCCAATGTCTTTTATCCCAGCAATAGCTGTTCCAGCATCCAGAGCTCAAGTGGGGTGTGCAGAGGGTGGATAACAAAAAAGCCTGGGAGAGTGAAAATGCAATTGTCTGAAATGACTCCCATCTGTTTCCTCCTGTCACATGCTGGAGGGATCAGATTTATGAAACATCCACATTAGCAGAGGCCCAGTGGCATGCCAGGTACCAGCTCTGTGCCACCAGCCAGCCCATCAGGGATGTCATGAAGTGAATTCCATCGACTCCCTGCCCAGGTCCTGTTGCTGACGCTGCTTTGGGTGCCTGCCCAGGATGCTCTCAGCTACTTCTAGCACTTCACTGCTCACTGCCAGGCTTTCTCTGCAATAAAATTTACATCCCCCAAGAGAGGTTTTTCAGGAAAGGCTTCATGTCTATGCTGAAGCCAAGGCAAAAATACTCTTGCAAGGGAGAGTGGTCAAAACCAGCCTGAGCTCAGCCCTGCTGAGTTCAATATGGAGAATGTTTCACCTTCCCCACCTTCTTGCTAAAGTTAGATGGCACATGCCTCCACCAGACATCTGGGAGAGGTTTTGGAAGAGGGCATTGACTTCAGATAAATAGGGAGGAACATGAGCTCATGGGATTTATGGATGCAGTGAGAGACAGATTGTCTCCCACAGCTGATGACTGAGATAATTGATGTTGTGACAGCCAATCATATAATTGTTTTGGTTGGACAAGACCTTGAAGATCATCAAGTTCAACCATTAACCCAGCAGTTCCAGGTCACCACTAAACCATAGAATGTATTGAGTTGGAAGGGACCTCTAAAGGTCATTTAGTCCAACCCCCCTGAAATAAGTAGGGACATCTCTAACTTCTTTTGATGCAGCCCAGGATTCAATTTGCCTTCTGAGCTGCCATTGCACATTGGTAGCTCATGTCCAGCTTTTCATTTACTAGTCTCCCTAAGTCTTTTTCCAAAGGGCTGCTCTCTAGCATGTCCTCTCCCAGCTGATATTGATAATGCTGGTTACCCCGAACCAGGTGCACTTGGCCTTGTTGAACCTCATGAGGTTCATCTGAACCCTGAGCACCTCTCCAACCTATCCAGGTCCTTCCATGTCACTCAGCACCACATCTACATGCTTTTCAATCCCTTCAGGGATGGGGACTCCACCACTGCCCTGGGAGAACTGGGACAGGCCTTGACAAAACTTTTGGGGAAGATATTGTTCCTCATGTCCAACCTAAACCTTCCCTGGTGAAACCTGAAGCTGTTTCTTCTTGTCCTTTTGCTTGTTACTGGGGAGAAGTTACTGGCTCCAAGCTCCTTTCAGGAAATTGTTGAGAGTGAGAAGATCTTCCCAGAGCATCCTTTTGTCCAGTCCATACAACCCCAGTTTCTTCATCTGCTCTTCACAAGACTTGTGCTCTAGACCCTTCACCAGCTTCATTGACCTTCTCTTGACATGCTCCAGCACCTCAATGTCCTTCTTGGAGTGAAGGGACCAAAACTGAACTCCCCAGTTCCAAGTACAGATCCCTGCCCTAGTCCTGCTGATCACACTAATGCTGACACAAGCCAGGCCAATGCTCATGACTAGAGCAGGGTTTAAGTTCCAGGTGCTCTGAGAGGTATCCAGAGAGCTTCAAAAGGTACTGCCTGGTCTTCCCCTTGACTCTGTTGTCAGCCCATCTTTGTGAGGCTAATCGCACGCTTAATTAAAGCAGCTTTGAGGGAACAAATTTTCCTAGGAATTAGTTTCCAAGGGAAGGGCTTCGTCAGTTGGTGTTTCTCAAAGCTATAGCTGGTTTAAGGGAAGGGAAATGTATCTACCAAGGCCTGAGTTTATTTCCACACTGTCAGGGGATAATGCCAAAGGGAAAGGGACCATTTCAGGGGGAGTAGGAAGCACTTTGGTGTGTGAGCAGCGAAAACTGGGCAAGGGGTGGATGGGAACAGTGGCAGATGGGGGTGGTGGGCAGAGGTGTTGGGATGGGTAGAGCAGGTGATCTGCTCACTGATGAAGAACCCCCCAGTGTTGCATGTATGCTGTGTTGCTTTATTCCACTGCCTTTCTAACAGCAGCCAGGAGCCGGGGAGCCAGGCAGTGTTTAATTCCTCCCCTGCAGAAGCCAGTAGGTGATAGTTTGCACAAGTTCTCACTTGGAAGCTTTATTTGAAATAGAAAAGTGGGGTCTCAGCTAAACTGAGCTGGTATTGAAAATGTCTATGAGAATTTTGTTTGTCTAGGAACCAGCACAAGTATTAATGGAGGGGAAAGGAGCCAAAGCAGCAAATTGCAAGTGCCCTGAAGTAAAAAATGTTCTCGATCTTCAGACAAAACTTAACTCACATCTGCAAAAAAATGAATGATAGCATTTAACGGGAACCGTAGCCTTATTTTTCCTCTTTTCTCACAGGCCTAACGTCCCAGCTGACCATGACTCTCATGCCATGTCTTGACCAAGACAACAGCTTCTCTTTGCTGGCAGTAAGGTCATCTGCTACCTTTGTATGTTCAATATTGCCACCCAAGAAAGATGCTTGGGCTCTGGAGGAGAGAGGGACTGTGACATGTTG
The DNA here is from genome assembly GCA_013399075.1 of Chloroceryle aenea. Classification (NCBI taxonomy): domain Eukaryota; kingdom Metazoa; phylum Chordata; class Aves; order Coraciiformes; family Cerylidae; genus Chloroceryle; species Chloroceryle aenea. Next base: position 41,459 of record VWZY01003450.1, read on the forward strand.
CAGTGGAGGTACTTCCCTTCTCAGGTTTTGGAGCCCCAATGTAGTAGAGAGGGAGGTGGATAGTCTTGAAGCAGCAGTGTCCTTGCTGTACCTACCCCAGGTCCTGCCACTGGCACAGAGGGACAACCTACACAGAACTAGAGTAAAGGGAAAGTCAGGGATTAAGCCCAGCATGTATCAAAGCAGACTTCAAAGGGCTCGTGTCCACAGTAAGACTGAAAGGAAGAGGGAGAGGCATCCACGATGTCCTTCTCTCAGAGCTGGTGCTCTCATGGCATCCTGGACCATGCTGCCCCATGGGCCATCACTTTGCCAGGAGTTTCTGTTCCATGGAGTCCTCTCACATTGAGACAACCCTGCCCTCTGGCAATTTTCACCAAGATCAGCCTTTACAAGCCAAGTACTTGTTTCTTATTAGGTATCACACATCTGCATCAAATATCGTCAAATTGCAGTTGATAGACACTCCACAGTGAAATTAATGTTCTTTGGCATCATTCCTGAAAAAAAAATATACATCTAAAGCAGCAGCTTCCCTTCCCTCCTGACTTGCTGGTTCCTTTTGAAATCTCAGATTGCCAGCATGACTCATGCAAGGTGCCAATAGCAAACCCAGGAAGGGACTGCTTTTGATGTTTCAGTCAAATTTATCACAGAATGACAGCATGGTGGGGGTTGGAAGGGACCTCTGGAGATAATCTCGTCCAACCCTACTGCTAAAGCAGGGTCACCCAGAACAGGGTGCCCAGGATCACAGAGTCCAGGCAGGTTTGGAATCTCTCCAGAGAAGGAGACTCCACACCCTCTCTGGGCAGCCTGGGCCAGGCTCTGGCACCCTCACAGTTTCCTCCTGTTCAGATGGAACCTCCTGGGTTCCAGTTTGTTCCTGTTGCCCCTTGTGCTGTTACTGGGCTCCACTGAAAAGTCTGGTCCCATCCTCTTGACCTCTGTCGGCCTTTTAGCTATTGATCAGATCCCCTCTCAGTCTTCTCTTCCCCAGGCTAAACAGCCTCAGGTCTCTCAGCCTTTTCTTATCACAGAGGTGCTCCAGTCCCCTCAGCATCTTTGTAGCCTCTACTGAACTCTTTCCAGTAGTTCCTTGTATCTCTTGAACTGAGGAGGCTACAACTGGACACAATACTCCAGATGTGGCCTCCCTAGGGCAGAGTAGAGGGGGAGGAGAACCTTCCTTGACCTGCTGGCCACACTTTTATTCTAGCCTCCATTTGGTGGCTTACAGGACAGGAGCTGTAAGCAAATTCCTAACACACAGAGGTCACAGCAGAGCACAGGATCTCCAAAATACATGCTAATCACAGGATCATAGAGTTGTAGTCGTTTGAAGGGACCTCTGGAGACCATCTAGTCCAACCCCCCTGCTCCAGCAGGGTTACCCAGAGCATGATGCCCAAGATCGTATCTAGGTGGATTTGGAATCCCTCCAAAGAAAGAGACTCCGCAACCTCTCTGGGCAGCCTGGGTGAGGGCTCTGTTGCTCTCAAATTAAAGAAGTTTGTTCTTATATTTAGGTGAAACTTCCTGTGTTCTGGCCCATGTAATGAACTGGACAAGGCTGGAGCTGCATCAACAAGGCTGTCCCAACCTACACCCTCTGTACCATCAAAGCAACAGGCCCTACACTGCGGAGCGGCGAGGGAAGACACGGTCAGTCAATGTGATTTGTAAGCGAACTTCGTTTATTAGCTGTCAGCACAGTACTTTTATATGGTCACTTGATTAATAGTCACACTTGTCCATCTTCTATTGGTTCAATCCACGGGGTCTCTTAGCATAACCCAACCCCTCTCGCGGTTACAGAAGCCTGCTACTCCCTCATTCCTTCAACCATAATATTCTATTATTGTACAATTTATCAGCTCAAGGACATGCTGTCCCTGCACGTTTCTCGAAAGGATTGCTGCTGAGCTTAACAGCTTGCATCAGATGACATTTCTCTTAAAGGTACATGCCCCTTGTCTTTTAGCCATTCTCCAACACTACACCACCTCAATCTACAAGTCCTTCTCCAACCAACCTGTGAGTCTCGCAACCATCATTAGAGTTACAAGCTCACACGACATGGAGTTTACTGAAAGCACCAGATTCCAGAGCCATGTGAATAGGAAACAGTCTCCACTCTAATTTTTTTAAGACTTAATGTCTTCTTGGGAAATCACTGTCACATATTGGGAACACTTTACCTCCTCCTAGTGAGGCAGATACTGTGAAAGCCCAGCATCTCTAAATTTTTTACTAGTTTTTTTGGGCTTGAGGTTTTTTATGCATTAAAAAAGATAGTAGCTGTCCTCATAGACCTTACCTTACCCATGACCTTGGACTGTCACAGCCACAACAGCTTTGCCATTAGGAAAAAAATGTTCTTTTGAGCCTGTGGCTGGAAATACCACTCCCAAACTAACTGCCAATTTCTCTGCTGGAGCTCAGGCTCCATCAGAAGAAACTTGCAGTGGTGTTGCAGTTCACAACCTTCTCTACAGGCAACACAGTTTGACATTAGAGACGATGAGGCAAAAATAAATGCAGGAAGCCAGACACGGGAACATAATCAAAGGCATTGAGCCTTTTAAGATAGAGTCTGTCCTAATATTTACAGAGTCCTTCCAAAGCCAAGAGATTACTTCTGGACTTCAGAGACTTGGTGCTGCTCTGTTCTTGTTTATGGACCTGGTGCCAAAGAAAATTGAGGGGCTGATAAACACCATGCGCCCTGCCATACTCTGTCAATGGACATCTTCCTCAGAATTAAGTGCCTTAGCAACATAAAAGTCTTTTCGTTCTGCTTTATGTTCTCATCTGTCTCCTGAAAAATTATTTTCTGACTTATACAGGAACACAAACTCAGTAGGTCTTCTTTTTTCTTTTTTTGTTTTTTTCTCCCTGGTTTTCCATCAAGCTACAGGGCTAGCCCATGTGCAGTATCCCACTCTGGCACAGTGTTGTCCTCATGTCTTCATCTTGCAATCATCCCTTATGTAAGAATCCTCTCATCTAAATTCAGGGTAAACTCCAGCCTATTGAGGGGTGGCTCTGCTCAGAAAAGTGGGCTTATTTAAAGGGAGCTTTCATTTCATGTTCACTTTATTGGGTGTCTGGACCCTAATTAGAAAAGGGAACTATAGACCAGTAGCATGAAGTTGTCAGGACTCACAAATACAGGTTCACCCCAGGGCTGCAATCTTCTGGAATGCTGCCGCATCAGTGAGGTGATTAGTGGCTCCAATCCCACTGTTTGGCTATAATGGAATGAATAGAAGCCCTCGAACTGTGTGTTAATTAGAGCTAATTGCTTGCCAGGAAGGGACACAGGCATTCCTAGCTGATGGTGGAAAGCAGTGATAGTGGAGCGCTCCCGGTTGAAGGATGAGTCCCCCAAAACAGGGCTCCTGATGCTTGGCAGGAGGTGGGGAAGGGCTGCCTGGGTCACCTTCCTTCTCTGGTGCCCCGGCTGCATCTGACTCTATACTGATCTGGCTTGCCCAGGTGTGTGATCTGCTTTCAGGATGCTCTTTGGCTTGTACATCACATGCAGGGAGATCACCTTATTCAACCCCCCCGCTCCAGCAGAATCATCCAGTGCATGGTGCCCAGGAGCACATTGTCCAGGTGGGTTTGGAATCTCCAGAGATGGAGACTCCAAAGCCCCTCTTGGCAGCCTGAGCCAGGCTCTGGCACCCTTGCAGGAAAGATTTTCCTCCTGTTCAGATGGAACCTTTCAGTTTATGCCCATTGCCCCTTGTCCTGTCACTGGCACCACTAAAGTAGCGACACCTTGTCAGCATCCCAATGGCAAATAGTTTCTCAGGAATGACTTGTAGAAGCGGCATTGCCAGAGGCAGGACCCATGGAGAGGGTCAAGGGCCAGGGTTGGGCAGCTGTGGACAACAGGCATAGCCTCTATCCTGCCAGTACCCCTGCTCCTAAAACCACAACACTCAGAACTGGTGCTGCTCCATGTCTGCAGCAGCCCTGCTGTTCAGCCTAACCTCCTTGGAATTGGAGAGCACAGATGTCCTCCTCTGACATACCTCTGCATTGCAGAAGAAATTCCATCACATCCTCTTTTCCTTGCACGAATTTCAGACCAATGACAACTTGAGGCTTTGCAAGTGATATGGAGGGAAAGAGACGGTGGGGAGAGGCAGTGGGAGAGAAGGGAGGATGGATGTGTACCCAGCAGATGTCTGGCACTGAATTGCATGAAGCAAGTGCAACAGGAGTGGAGCTGGGCTGCTGGGTTGTGACTTTGGAAGAGAACAGGTCCAGGTCCATCACTGGTGGATGAAAGCTCGACATGAGCCAGTAGCATACACTGACAGCTTAGAATGCAATTGTACCCTGGGCTGCATCCAAAGAAGTGTGGGCAGCAGGTCAAGGGAGGGGATTCTGTCCCTCTGATCCACTCTGGCGAGACTCCCCTGCAGTGCTGGGTCCAGCTCTGGAGTCCTCAGCACAGGAGAGACAGGGACCTGCTGGAGCAGGGACAGAGGAGGCCACAGAAATTACTTGAGACCTGGAACCTTTCTGCTGTGAGGACAGGATGAGAGACTTCAGCCTGGAGAAAAGAAGGCTCTGGGGAGATCTCACAGCCTTTCAGAACTTAAAGGGGCCTGTCAGAAAGATGGGGACAGACTTTTTATGAGGGTCTGTTGCAACAGGACAAGGGGTGATAGTTTTAAACTCAAAGTGGAAGACTTAGACTAGAGACTTCCATCAGCATCCTCTTCCACAAACTAGCTGACTACAGCTTTGCTGGCAGGCCAAAATGTTGCTAATGTCTCCAAGTGGCTAAATGGCTAAAAACATGGCAAGTTCATATTCCCTTGGCCATGCTTCCAAAAAAAAAAAAAAAAAAAGGGTTAAAATCCATGAAGTTTCATGCACTCAGTAAATGATATACCAGGCTTGTTGAGCAAAGAGCAGGTAGTTTTATGGATAGTGACGTGAATGTTAATGGTAAATTAGTTAGAAAGTCCAGTGAAGCATGACAGTAATCAGGAACAGCGATCCCATCTATGCTTTAAAGCCTGTGACTGTCCCTGAATCACCCGAATTTGCTGCTCAGCAACAGCTGGTGCAGCAGACCCTGCAGCGGGAGGAAGGCTGCTCATTGCTAAGGGGATGCTGAGCATTTCAAGGCTCTAATGATTATCTCTTGAGGCCTTTTCTCAAAACCCTGGGACTAATGAAAATGCCCCTCAAGCAAGAGGCAGTGTTTAAGGATGTGAAATATGGAGCTGAATTGCTTTTTCAGGACTGAGTGAAGGTGAAATGTCTGGAAGCGTGTGGTCCATGGCTGGTATAAGTCCACTGTGACTTTTGCTAGATCTGGAAGGGACATCTCATTCCCTCCTGTTCAAGGATGGGCACAGCTTCTTTCTGGGGCTGGGAAAGACCACCAGGAGACTGTTGTTCTCGTGGTCCAGCCTGGACCAGAGACGTTGAATTCTATGGCTGCAGGCTGGAGAGTCACCAGTGACTCCAAAGAGCAAAATCATAGAATCATAGAAATGTCGGGGTTGGAAGGGACCTCTAGAGGTCATCTAGTCCAATCCCCCTGCTGAGAGCAGGGACATCCTCAACTAGAGCAGGTTGCTCAGAGCCTCGTCAATCCTGACGTTGAATGTCTCCAGGGATGGGGCCTCAACTGCCTCCTTGGGCACCTTGTTCCAGTGTTCTACCACCCTCATGGTA
>VWZY01003450.1:47356-62952 GCA_013399075.1 Chloroceryle aenea
TGGCTGTCCTGGATCACCTCCCTGTCCTCCATGTGCCTTACAAGGCCTTCTAGGAGAATCTGCTCCATGATCTTCCTGGGCACAGAGGTGAGGCTCACAGGTTCGTAGTTCCTAGGGTCCTCCCTTCTACCCTTTTTAAAGAGAGGTGGTCAATGCCCCATTCCTGGAAACATTCCAGGTGGGGTTGGATGAGGCTCTGAGCAACCTGCTGTAGTTGCAGGTGTCCCTGCTCCCTGCAGAGGAGTTGGACTAGATGGGCTTGAAAGGTCCCTCCTAAACCAACCTAGTCCATATGTTTATATTTATATAAGAATGGTATTTGTTTAATAGATAGCAGTTTATATACATTTTAATGAGCATATTCTAAAAGTCCATGAGCTTTCACTGTACTAATTCCAAAATGGGCCAGGCCTAAGCCTTCCTTTCCTATTATTCACAGTCCTCCTGTTGATTTTGAGTAAGTCAGACTTCACTATTTTTATGCAGTCTGAAGCAAATAAAGAAAATAACAGTGAAGTGAAACACACCATTAATCTGCAGGCAAACTAGCAAGCTTCCAACTCTGCAAATGATTTACTGGAATCTTTAATGAAGTCTACATGGGTGAATTGTGGAGAGCAAAACTGGGAACAGTATGTGGTGTTGAAAAGGAGAGTAAGACTAGAGTGGTTTTGTAACCACGCTCCTATCAGATTTATGCTTTTCTGAAGTTTTATCATGCTTGGCCTTAACTCCCGATACACTTTTAAAATGGTGGTTTTATCCCAAATCACAGGATAGTGGAGGTTGGAAGGGACCTCTGGAGATCACCTTATTCAACCTCCCTGCTCCAGCAGGGTCACCCAGAGCAGGGTACCCAGGATCACATTACCCAGGTGGGTCTGGAATCTTTCCAGAGGAGACTCCACAACCACTCTAGGCAGCCTGAGCCAGTAACCATTGAGAAGATCCCCTCTCATTCTTCTCCAGTCTAAACATCCCCAGAGCTCTCAGACTTTCCTGGGCACAGAGAAGCTCCAGTCCTCTCAGCATCTTTGTAGCCTCCACTGGACCATCTCCAGTAGTTCCTTGTCTCCCTTCAACTAGGGAGCCCAGAACTGGACCCAGGACTCCAGATGAGTACTCACTAGGGCAGAAGAGTAGGAGAGGAGAACCGACCTTGACCTGCTTGTCACACTATTCTTGATGTACTCCAGGAGACCATTTGCCTTCTTAGCCCTAAGGGCATGTTGTTGACTCATTATGAACTTGTCCCCCACGGCTTCTAGATCCTTTTCTTTCTCCTGGAGCTGCTTCCCATCAGGTCAACCCCATAACTGAGACTGCATTGTAAAAAAACTCTGTGACAATCCAATCTCATCACAGCTGCCACAACACCCATGTTAGTTTTGCTACTACCACAGCATTAAGTTACTCATCTGAAGTGGGCTGGGAGGGATAGATGTTCTTCATGCCACTGGCATGATCCTACCTGAAGTTCTTCACTTTCTGAAAAGCTGAGGTGTGCAAAAAGAACCACCTGCTTCTGCTCAGGCAGGAGAATCATCTGAGGGAAACCAAACAATTGCCCTTATGGTTTTAATTCTTTTAAGTAAATAATTAATGCACATGACACCTCCTTCCTGCTCAGCTGTGGCTTTCATGAAGCATGAAGATAGAACCATCAAGTAAAACCAAACAGTTTGTTATATTAATGTTTATCTGCCACCTTCTGCCCCCAAGGAGAAAAAAAGGGATTTAGACCCAAATCAAATGGCTGGTGGAGTTGAGTCTAAATGGGCCTGTTGCTTTGACCATGTTCTGGCTCCAGGAGAAGGTCCTTGAGCTTGTGTTGACACTGTGCTTCTGAAGCCCATCAGGGATGGTGGAGAAACACAGCTAGACCTACTCAGGGACAATGCCTTGGGCTCCAGCAATGCCTGCCTACTGGTGATGCCTTAAAGCTGTGTGTTGAGGGGAGTTTCCCAAGGCTGTCAGTTGAATTTCTCATGGCTACCCCTAAAAAAACATTAGCCTCCATCAAAGACATTAAAGCCCAGTCTACGAGGACCCTTGCCAGTTCTTTCCATCAGGACAAAAGCCAGCAGGCAGTCTCCCTCTGCACTAGCAGCATGGCTGCTGCCTGTGTCCATCCTGCCTGGAAGGAGCTTTGCCTTTTCCTGTGAAACCATCAATCTTGACCTGAGAGTCAGAAATCACTGGGTCAGAAATCACAACAAACAGCCTTGAGGTTTTAGGTGCCCCAGCAGCTGAGGAAAAGGCTGCTCCCCACTTCTCCCAGCTCACCCTGTCCAAGCATAAGATACACCCTGTAATACAGGCTGCAATCAAAGTGATTCCATGCTTTCCTGTTTGTCCCGGCTCCTGACAAGTACAAGAGCTGCTGTGACCAGACAGGAGTGGTGAACATGTTCTCAGGGAGGTGAAAGCCTTTTGAATCGAGAACAGCATGGTGTGAAAAGGACATTGGAGTTTCCCTAGCCCTCCCACCTCCTTTACAAATCCCCTGGGATGGGAAAATCTCTCTTGACCCAAAAGCTTTGCCATAAGAGAGGAGTCAAAAAGTAACACTTGGATGTTCAGAGCTCTCTGTCAGCATAACCTTGGTTCTTCTTAAAGGCCAGGAAGAAATAACTCCTAGAAAAGCAGTAGTGGTGGTTCTGTCAGGCTCAGCTTGGTTTGTACAGGAGCATTTGGGGTATGGCTGCCTCGGGTTAGCTTCTGAGTTTTAAGGCTGTTGTTTCCGTGCCAGATGAAGCCCTGGAGGAGATAACACCAGCATCATAGAGCCCGATGCAGCTCCAGACAGCTTTTCTTCCTGTCTCTTCTCTCAGCTCTTGAGTGTGCTGTGGGCTAAGCCCTCCCTTGTGAGCTAGAAGAATGCTTTTGGATCCAGGTTACTCTGTTTCCAGGCTTTTTGTTGCTGGTTTGCACTTGCCCAGCCATCCAGAGCCAAATACATCCCACACCAACCCCAGGGAGCTTCAACCAGGGGTAAGCTTGGCCCAAGTTTTTCTATCAGAGCTGTCAAAACCAATCTCCTCTGACCAGATTGAAGTGAAATCCCAGTGGAGGCAATTCGTCTACTGCTGGATGCTGGATATAACAGCAAATAACCATCAGAGGCAGGAAAACCTGTCTGGAGATCAGAAATTTTGTCCTGTGATGACAGGTTATGAGCCTTTCTTATCAGCTGTTTTGAGTTTTGTAACAAGAAGCCTGGCGTGGCAGCAGCCTGTCCCCAAGCCCTTGCTTGGTGCTGGGGTGCCCTGGGGGTGGCAGATGGGCCAATGGCTGGGGGTGCTGAGGAGGACAGCCAGCGCTGGTCCCCAGAGAGTTTGCAGTGCAGGATGAGGATGAGGCAGCCCTACAGCAAGTGCGACGCTGTGTGACAAGACTCATGTCTCCCCCAGGATCAAAGCCATGATCTTGGCATCCCCGGGGCTGACCACTGGCACAGCAATGTGTTTTCTCATGCTCTGGATGGAGGCGGATTGAAGGACAAGGTGGGGAGGGAATGTGCCAGCATTAAAGCCATGGTGGATTTAACAGCAGATACTTAACCTGCTGCCAATGTGCAAACAAATGCCTGTGGGAATGTGTCAGCCCTGGCCAAGGTCCTTCCTACAGAGCTGTTGATGGTTGCTGGCTGCTGTTTTGGGGTGCAGCAGTAGGATACACTGGTGTGGGAGCCAACAGTGGAGCTCCTGCTCATGTTTTCCTTAATGGTGGTACCCTCCACTTGTCAGAGTCTCAGGACCCCTCTTAGTGCCACCTGTGACCACTGCTTGGGGTATACAGTTCATCTCCATGCTATGCAAGATGCCACCACATCCAGCGTACCTCACCTCTCTGAAAATGAGGTCATTCCAGGTCAGGTTGGATGGGGCTTTGAGCAACCTGCTGTAGTTGCTGAGCAAACTACCCATGGGGATGAATGCATTCCAACAAGCTGCCAAGGGAAAAGGTGGCAGAATCAGGACTGGGCACCCCATCTCTTGACTGCCAACCCCACAATCGCCTTGCTGGCAGCCAGCATTGCAGCAGCAAAGAGGAAATGCCAGGGCTTAAATGATTTAGCCTGGGGAATGAGTGAAATCTACTTACACAGGCTAATTGATAGTGAATGGTTCCTTAATTAGAAATTATAGAATAGCCCCCTAACTCATGAGGAGGAACAGGACCAAAGTGCTGAGGAGCTGAGAAGTATTTTTTCCGTGGCTGCTATTGATTTTCCTTCAGAGATGCTCTTGCCAATTAACTTTTCATGCCATAAATTTGTTTGCCTTAAAACATCCAGTTAGAAGCATTTTCAGATACATTATTTAAGGCTTGAAAATAAATATTGGATGCTCCAGCTGTGCTGTGTGCAAGTACAGAGTGGTTCTTGCCTTCCCACTGAATTATTGATCACGCTTTCCGCTGCGTTGGAGATGCTCCTGCATGCATGGGGGAAAATCCCGGCTTGTTTACTTGCTTGTTCTGTTTCTCAAGACCTCTAAAAAACTCATCCATGGGTTGTTTATTCCAGCAAAGGATTTATTTCCAATGCTAAGGCCCCCCCTGGGGAGCTTCCATCCCCAGGTGTTTCTCACTTCGGGCACTGAGGATGCACTAATGGATTTTTATTAAAAGGGGAAATGCCAGTGATGGCAAAAGATGTTTCCATCACTGCCAGGGAAGGTGAGTGTTGCACAACTGATAGCTGGACGAGCACAGAGGAGCTACCAAAGCCTGGCTTCTTCAGCAGCAGAGTCTCACTTCATGGTCTGATGGTTCTCTCACATTAGGGACTTTTCTGTCTCTCCCAATGTGGGCTTTCTGATGTTTAATAAGGTTTGAGCCATTAATGCATTTTTTTCCTCGATGAGACATTTACAAGTTCTTTCTTCACTATGCAGATGTTATTTGATATCAGATTTTGCCAGGACATGTTTCTCCTTGCAATTGCCTTGCTTTTGTCAGATTTGATTGCAGTTAGCCCTGGAGGCTCCTCAGGGAAGAAAGCAGCCCTCCAGCCAGTGTGGTGACTTGGACCTTATCTTCTGCAAGCATCAGGACAGAGAGGAAAGGTGAAAGCTCATAGTGGTTGAGTAGCCACAAGCTGCAAGAGACAGGGAAGCAAGATTTAAGGGGGAGGAATTGCATAAACTTCACCCTTGGAAGACTGCAGATGTCTTTACAGTGACATTTGGGGGATGTGGTCCCTGGGCTGTCAGTTTCTCAGCGAGTGCCCAAGAAGAGCTCACCCTCAGCTTTGTGTCAGGAGATCTGCCAAAAATTTGTTGGTGGAAAACCAGTTAGTCCGTCAGTCTTGCTTTGCACCTTAACACAAACCAGCATGTCCACAGGGAAGGTTTCTGCACCCAATGAAACACTGAGACTCACAGGAACCTGCTCTAACAGATTGAGCAATCGGCACCCCAGCATCACACAAGATGGGTCCAAGTGTTGTCAGAGGCACTATTAACATGGAACCTGTCTCAGAAGTGTTGCATGGGGCAATTCACTTTGCATCCCTGTTTCTTCCAACATGGTGAACTGGAGCCATGGAGCTTGACAACCCTGTGGACTCAGGGTCATAATTAATATTGCAAACAATCTGGCAAACAAACAGGCTCCAGCTATGAGCCTGACCATCAGCAGGTCTGCAAAGTCCTCATTGTGCTGAGGCTGGTGGTCAATGTCAACAGGAATTTCACCAGTGGCTTCAAAGAAGCCAATATTTTGACCCAAAGCCTCACTTTTCCTGTCTGCTGCTTGCCTGCAATATCAGTCGCAACACAGACCACAGCACAAACAGACCCTACAAGCTCCAAATCCTTTCCATTCAATGCCCACCAGGACACAAACAGCCTGACTGATGCTGCCTCTGTCTGCTTTAACAACCTCCAGACTCAATTTTTCCTTCTTTTAAATGGGAATAACGTTGTTCACACTGGTGGCAATTCAGTGAGAGGTGTGTCTGCCCTTGGCAGGGGGCTTGAAACTAGATGATCTTCAAGGTCCTTTCCAACCCAAACCATTCTATGATTCCTCTGATGGATGCTAAGGGGTAAGCTCAGCTTTCAGGCTGGTGTTGCTTGATTGCCACTGCTATTGTGATGAAGGGCACAGTTTTTTTAACACCTGTGCAAATAATCCCATGGCACTGAGAACTAAAGGAGAGCCCAGCGCTTGCCAGCTGGTAAAGAAGAGAATTGGGCATTTTTTTTCCATAGAAAATGAGTGTGAATAATGAACTTGGAAAAGAGAGAGTGTAAAAAAAAATGTAGACTTGAGTGCTTCCTGCTCTCCTTTACACGCTTAATAAGAAAGTAATTCAGGCTTGGCATATGCATTTATTAAACAAAACAAAATTCTTGTGACTTCATTTCTTTCCAGGGCTGTGGAGCAAACTGTGCGATACGCTGTGACCTTGAAACATAATGAAGCATTGAAAAAGCAAATCCGGCAGTACAGAGAGGAAGTGTGTTTTACCATGCAAGAGGAGGTATTGAGGTCCAGGCAAAAAACAGCCAAGTGCTTATCTCTGGCAGCTTAAATCTCATCCAGGGTGCTCTTTTTGACAAGCCCCACTTTGTTAAGAGAGCCACAAATGGTGCAATGTGCGGAGGGCTCTGCAGAAAAGCACCTGGCCTTGTGATGTGAATCTGACATTTACCATCATTTTATAATGATACAACTAACTTGTGTTGCTCTTTGCCCTTGTCAGAGTGTAATAACCCCCAGAACAGGCACCTGTGTGCCCAGTAGTGGTGATCATTGCAAAACACTCTCTGTCCCAGTCAACGTGTCACCGTCCTTGGAGGCTGCTCCAGTGCAGGGGGCAGAGGATGCCTTGTGCCAGCGGGAGAGGTTTTGCACATGGTTCTGGATTCCAAATGCAGCCAGGGTGCTGGGGTCTTCGAGATGGTCCCTCACACATCAGCATCACTCCTTTGCTCCCTCTCTCCAGCAACAAATGTCCCAAATTTTATGGGGACTGCTGTTTTAGCAGGGCCTGTTGGGACAGGCGATAGTTTTCAACTGAAAGAGGGGAGATTTAGACTAAAGGAAGAATTTTTTTTACACTGAAGATGATGAGACACTGGTTCAAGTTGTCCAGAAAGGTGATAGAAGCCCCATCCCTGAAAATCTTCCAGGTGAGGTTGGACAGGTCTCTGAGCAACCTGCTCTAGCTGCAGATGTCCCTGATCACTGCAGGGGGCGGTTGGCCAGATGACCATGAAAGGTACTTTCTAACCCAAACCAGTCTATGATTTTATGACTCAAAGAAGCCTAGGTGGGGAAGATGGGGGAAAGGGATGATGGGGCTGCCCAGGAGCTCCTGAAGAGAGAGTGCTTGGGTGAAGGTGTCAGCAGGGACATTTCTTCAAATATAGAGTAGCCGCAATTAAGAAAAATAGAAGGGATTGCAAATCTGCGTGCATCTGGTGTTGCAGAGTCCTGTGTTCCCTCTGTCTGTTCTGAGCATCTCCAGGATGAGACCCCACAGAGCCACACCTGGGTCACACACAGGGCTTTTGCATGTCAGAGGAGGGGCAAAGTCAAGCCCTTGCTCCTGTCTGATGGCTAAATATCCCTCACCATTATGAAGAAGAAAAGAAGGGTGAGAATGCCCACATCCCATGTGAAACTCCTCAACTGTAGCTAACTTTAGCAAGTGAAAGCTTTGAAGCCCTTTGGCCCTGATGTGAGGACATGAGTGTCAGGGTGACTGCAGAGGAACGCTTTTGGAGACAGCTTTGCTGAGAAAGCTTAGGACCTAAAATGGCCGGTAGATTGAGGACATGATATCCAGAGCAGAAATCATAGAGTTATAGAATGGTTTGGGTGGGAAGGGACCTTAAAGATCATGTAGTTTCAGTGCCCCTACCACGGGCAGGGACACCTCCCACCAGACCAGGTTGTTCAAAGCCTCATCTAACCTGGTCTTGAACAAAGCCAGAGATGGGACATCCACAACTTCACTGGGCAACCTGTGCCAGTGTCTCACCACCCTCATGATGAATAACTTTTTTGTCATTTCTAATCTAAATCTCACCTCTTCCAGTTTAAACCATTATTCCTCATCCTATCACTACAAGGCCTTGTAAAAAGTCCCTCCTCAGCTTTCTTGTAGGAACCCTATGGATACTGGAAACACAGATCATGAGGTTACCCAGCCGACCCAGCACTCTGGAGGAAAGCCAAGGGGACAGCACGAGTTGCAAAGGGTATGGCAAACATCATTGGGAAGGGGTTTTGCATCACTGGCACAAAGGGAATGCTGAGAGGAGTTTGTAGGAGAGAGTATCTCTTGATGGTGCAGCTGCCTTCACATTAATTGCTAATTAATTACTAATTAGTAGATTCACTATCAGCACAGCCCTTATACCCAGTAGATGCTCCCCAGGTGACCAGTATCTCAAGCTGGGTGTGCAATTGCTGAAAATGCCCTGAATTATGGGCATACTGGCAAATTTTAGTTCTGTGCCCTGGCTGTGCTAAATGGTCTAAGTGGGGCCAACGCATGCCCATCTGGCACGTGAAAAGGGGGGTAAGTTGTGCTGATCGTGGCACCTGGTCCTCAGTGCTCAGTGTTTGCTTTGGGAAGATAAGGTTGCCATAAATCAACATTTCATATCCTCTGCCTGCTGCTGTGATGCTGCTGCTGGGACATGCTCTGGCAACCCTTGCTCCAGCCCTCATTACCAAATGATCGATGGCTCTCAGCTCTGCTGGGTTTCTGGGCTAATTCCTCACTGCCTCTAAAAGCTTGAGAATTAGTCTTTTTTTCCTCTTATCTTGTGAGCCCTGAGCACTTTTGCAAGGTGGGTAGCAGATAGCCAAAGGTGCTGATACTTTTATCTTCTCCTTTCATCCCATGACACTTGCAGTCAGTTGTCCATGGGATGAATTTGCAGAAAATGCAGCTTCTTTGGGGGTTTGTCCTGTATTTGTATAAGGTGCATTCAGCCTTTGGGTTCCAATCAGATTTAGCTGCTGGTGTGCACTAGAAATGAGACTGATGCCTGCAGTGTAGCCTCATCCAAATACCTGTCCCTAGACCACTGCTGGTGGACAGCAGGGAGACCCAGGACCTCCCGCTGCTTGTATTGGGGTGGAGGCAACTGTGGGCAGCTCTTCTGACAGATCACCATGTGACGTGGGGATAATGGTGTGAAACAGCTGCTCTGAACACAAGCCGTGGGGTCGCTGATTCAGTTAACCATGTTGATTAACACAGGAGCTCAGTAAACATCATAAATGAGGCTGCCCATCACCGAACATGGGAAATTGCCATGTGTTACACTATCTAAATGAAGAAACTGTCCCCTGTCCTATCATGGTACTGCCCAAAAGGTGAAAGGGGTCTGGCAGCAATTTGATGGAATAAATAAATGACAGATACATCACTCAGTAGCACCTTTAATCGGCTCTTGCTCCCGGTCTCTTTACCCCAGGTCAGAACTTTAGATGTGTAGGAGGAAATCTGAGAGTCAGCAGACAAAACTGGTGGAGAAAGGGCTGCTTTGAGCTTCTGAGGGACATGGAAAGGCAGCCTAGGAGGACACTGTGCTACAGACCTCCTTGGCAGGGCTTTCTTCTCTAACTCATTCCTGCAAGCTCTGGGCCTGATCCAAACCCACAAAAATCTGCTGGAGCCTCTTTACTGACTTGCAGCACTCCCTGCAAATCCTGTAATCCAGCTGAATTTGTCTGTTCACTGGGGACACAGGGTGTCAAAGGAAGCCTATCTCTCATTTCTCAACCTCATTTCAAGGTTCAAGTGATGACTTGATAACTGTGTCCTTTTTGCACACCTCTGTTAGGCAGGGCTGTTTGTCCATCTACAAAGCCATCAGAAACAGTAGTGACTTGTCCCCCCCTTCCCATTAGCTGGGCACTTTTTTTTCCCTAACGATAATAAACCAGACTCATCTTGGCGGTTAGTTTTAGATAGAGCTGTCATTGAGCCTCAGCATTTTATTTTTTTTTTGGTGGCTTCCGTCATTCTGTTGCCAGGAGAATCTCAGTTGCAAACAAAAGCCCATTTATTTTGTGCAGTTGGACTTGGGGAGGAAAACAAACTCTCTGTGGGAAGCCACAGCTTTAACTCGTGGGTCACGGGTATTGCTGTTGCAATTGGCATGTTGGTTTGGCCAGCTGGGGTGGGAAGTATGGACAGGGGAATGACTGGCTTCCAATGAAAGTATGATGTGGAAAAATGAAGAGTGTTAGTCACTGGAAATGGTTGGTTAAAAAAAAGGATTTTGGTTAAAAGAAAGGATTTTGGTACTGGTAACGGATTTCAGTTCCAGTATATGATTTTGCCATACAGAGCAGTTTTCTAGGAGGAGGGAGGCAAAGCTCTCCAAAACCAAACTCCACCACCCACTCCTCCCCACAGGGCAGAGCTAGCAGTAGAAGATGCACCATTCAGTGCATGTTGGCAAGGCTTGAGGGATGCGATGGGGGCTGTGGAGAAGAAGGATGCAAAACCAAGGACAGCAGCAGTGGTGTGGATGTATGCTGTAGATTTTGCCCCGAAGACTGGAGAATAGGCAAGACTGGTCCCCAAGGCCTCTCTTATCTCTCACCTTCACCTCTTTGCTTTCTTTTGTTCATTCATTCATTCATTCATTCAGTCAATGTCAGGCAGCCAAAGAAATTAAAAGGTGCTCCAGAAGTGCTGTTGTTTGCTTTGTGCACTTCCTCATTGGGCTTAAAAAAACTTAATCCCTGTTATTAGTAGGAAGTGATCATTACCTGGCCGGGTGTTGACTGTCGCCTTACAAACACCATATGTGAGAGCTGAGCTGTTTGCACAGAGGTCACAGATGACTTGCTGCCCCCCCATCCTACAGCT
Organism: Chloroceryle aenea; assembly: GCA_013399075.1. NCBI lineage: Eukaryota > Metazoa > Chordata > Aves > Coraciiformes > Cerylidae > Chloroceryle > Chloroceryle aenea. The sequence continues at coordinate 58,212 of VWZY01003450.1, forward strand.
TTCCTTCCACTTTATCCCAGATTTATGAAGGGGGGGCACTCATGTCCTGCAATGCAATGGTGACCCTAGAGAATGTGTTGGGGGAATATGTGTCCAGGGTTTGAGGAGAAGCAAAAGTAGAGGACAGACTTGCAAACACAGCATAGGAAATTGCTGCTTTTGCCTTAAGCCGTTGTAGTGGATGGAGACCTCGTGTGATATTCTCAGCACGTGGCTGAGGAAGGGATAGAAAAAACTCTCCAGGCTCCAGCTAGAAAAACAAATCGGGTAAATGCACGTTCAAAGTGGAGATAGGTGTTGGAGGAGTAAATCTGCCCAGCTTTCATTACAGCCCAGCATAATCTAATTCAGAAAATGAAGCAGAAATAATCCATTTGGAGAGTCTGGCAGAAAGAAGGCGATGCTTTGCTTGCCAGTTCCAAATGCACCGAGACTTATTTATTAGAAACTTCTGTGGTTAATTGGTTTTGAAACAAGAAAGTTATACATACAAAATAAAAACTTGTCTGAATCATTTATTTACTTCATCCTAGTCATAAAACCTGAGTACCCTGACCAAGCAGAGTTCAAACACCTGTAACTGCTGCCTGTGCCAACGATGCTATCAAATCTGCCTTACTCCCTGCCAAGAGATGCCAAGAGATGCAAATCAATAAAGAGTCTTTTTGCTTCCTATTGCTGCCTTCCTTTCCTTGGAAGGCATCAATAGCTCTGCCACCTGCATCCATACAATCATAGAGTCATAGAATTGTTTAGTTGGAAGAGACCTTTAAGGTCATTGAGTCCAGCTGTTAACCCAGCAGTGCCAGATCACCACTAAGCCATGTCCCTCAGCACCACATCTCCATGGCTTTTAAATCCCTCCAGGGATGGGGACTCCACCACTGCCCTGGGTAGCCTAAGACAGGCCTTGACAACCCTTTTGGGGAAGGAATTTTTCGTAATGTCCAACCTAAACCTCCCCTGGCACAACTTGAGTCTGTTTCCTTTTGGTATGGCACAAACCCCTACCCCTCATCATGTCTGTAATTAATTCACAGCATGGGGAAGATTGGCCTGGGAAGAGCTCATCCCAGGGAGTTTGCCAGACTCAGTGTCCTGGCAAAACGTTATTAAATGTACCTTGGCAGCCAAGCAGTCCCTTCCCTGTCTTCAGAAAGCAATCTATAGCATGATACAGGCAAAGAGATTTGCTGGATTCCTACCAAATTTGGAGGATCACAGAAAAAAACACTCCCTCCAGCATGTAGCAACAAGCTGCAACAAACCCAGGCTGCAGCAGGAGCTCGGACACTCCCCTCAATGAGGAGTATATTTATATAGTATATATAGTATATATAGTATATATTATATACTATATATTTATATATGAGAGTTCTGCACAAGCTGAGGGACAGGAGCACCCTTATACCCTCATGGCACCCACTGCCAGTGTGGAAGCAGCACCAAGTGCAGCTGCACCCAGGGTGCCATCTGAACCATTTCCACCAGTGAAGTGGGATGAAAAATGCCCCACCGTAATTAGGGAACCGGGTGATCCAGCTGCAGGGAGCTTCCCTTTGATAAACCCCAAACATCCCAAAACAATGCAACAGGACTGAGCTCCCAAGGCTGCTTTGAAGTGGTTACATGGCTCGTTTCATTTGTGCTCGCTAAACGAAGCCAGTGAAAGGGCTGGATGAGGTTGGGGAGCCCTGGCTGACACCCAGAATGGGGTTTGGCCACAGAAGGCCTTGCAGCCACCCCGGCTACTGGCCCTGCTTTCATCTCACCCTGTCTCCTTCTGTGGCGCTGGAAGTTTGGGCACAGGAGGAACCAACACCAGGAAGAGGAAATTTAATCATCAGATCCCGATTAAACCCAGGAAAAAACAAGGGGGCGGGTTGAAAGAGCAGTGGCTTGAGTAGCCCGGGACCTTCTGTGCACAGGACCTGCCTGCTCACTTGCCTGGGGACATTGGTCAACAGCTGGCTGAAGATAAGTCAGTGTGTGTCCAAGTGGCTAAAAAGGCCAGCAGCATCCTGGCTTCTATGAGCACTTGTGTGGACAGCAGGACTAGGGCAGGGATCATCCCCCTGGACTCAGCACTGGTGAAACTTCCCCTCAAATCCGGGGTTCAGTTTTGGGTCCTTCTCTCTAAGAAGGACATTGAGGGGCTGGAGCATGTCCAGAGAAAGGTAACAAAGCAGGTGAAGGGTCTAAAGCACAAGCCTTGTGAGGAGTGGATGAGAGACCTGGGGTTGTTCAGCCTGGACAAAAGGAGTCTATCGTTCTCCACAGCTCCCTGAAGGGATGTTGGAGTAAGGTAGGGGTCGGTCTTTTCTCCCAGAGAACAAGTGATAAGACAAGAGGAAACAGCCTCATGTTGCACCAGGGGAGGTTTAGGTTGGACAGAAGGGTTGTGAGGGCCTGGCCCAGGCTGCCCAGGGCAGCGGTGGAGTCCCCATCTCTGGAGGGGTTTCAAAGCTGTGCAGATGTGGTGCTGAAGGACGTGGTTTAGTGGTCACCTGGCAGTGCTGGGTTAACGGTTGAAATTGATACTCTTATAGGTCTCGTCCAACCGAAACTATTGTATGATTCTGTTTTTCTCACTCAGATGGTGTTCTAACACATGATAGTCTCTATGAACACCTTCTTCAGCTGCACGTTCTCTCTCTCCTCGCTCTGCTGTCTTTCTAGCTCCTGGTTCCTCATTTCCAACCCCTACGCCCCTTGCCAGGCAGTGACCCCAGCCGGTGGCAGCTGCAATTAGTCAGTGAGGTTTTAATGAGCACAGAGCCTTTGGCTGCCTCGAGGTCGGAGTCACTGCAAGCTCTAAAGCCACCTGCACCCTCTGTGCACACATGTCTTGCACGACTACCCTTGCATGCCCATTTTGCTGCAGCGCTGCCTCTTGCACAGGCACACTCCCAGCCCCTGTGCACGCCTGTTTTCGCTACTGCCCCTTGGCAGCTTGCTCCGCACGAGCACTGTCCCTCACACAAAGACACTCCTACCCCCGCGTGCACGCCTGTTTTGCACGAGCGCTGCCCCTTGCACGCGGACTCTCCTACCCCCCTTGTTTTGCACGGGCGCTGCCCCTTGCACACGGACACTCCCCTCCCACTCCACCCCCTGNCAGCACCTTACGGGGTTGTGTGCGAATGTGAGTGTGAGCAACACCCTGCAGGCGTGTGTACGAGTGTGTGTGTGCAGCACCTTGCTGGGGTGTGTGTGCAACACCTTGCAGGTGTGGAAGCGTGTGCAGCTGTGCGTGCAAGTGTGTGTGTGCAGCATCGCGCGGGTGTGTGTACAAGTGAGTGTGCATGTGCATCGCCTTGTCTGTATTTGCAAGGGTGTGTGCAGATCTGTGTGTGATCCGTGTGCATGTGTAGTAGCGGGAAATTGTGTTTGTGTGTGTAACATTGCAAGTGTGTGCAGCGCTGTGTGTGTAATGCCATGAAGGTGGGTGTGTTTGTGCATTGCCATGTGGATGTGTGTGCCGTGTGTGGTGCTGTGCAAGTGTACCGTCTGTGTAAGCGTGCAACACAGTGTTCAGCACCGTTTGCAGTGTGTGCGCTGCACACGGGTTACTCTGTGTCGCACGCTCTGGGTCATCTCATCCCCTGGACACATGTGCTGCCAGAAAGCTTCACTTGCTTCTTGAGCATCGCACACTTTCGGGGTGCCCCCACTCCTGCCTGTGCATTAGCCACCCTGCGAGTGTGCTGGGCCCCAGCAGTCTGCCTGCTGCCCCCCCAGGTCCTGCTGTTGCTGCCAGGAGGGTACAGGGATGCTGGTGCACAGGTCCTAGGGTTGGCACCCCTTCACCTTGTGGGGAACCCTAGACAGCCAGATGCCAGTGGCTTTGTGCATGGCGAGGTGACCAGGTGTACTCTGAGGACAATGCACAAGTGTTTCCTGATGAGTTTGGCCCCTAAACACACTGTGATGTCTTCCAGCTGAGGCTGACCTGGCTTTTCATCCCTTCCTTATGTCATCAGCCATGTGTGGGCCGTTCCTGGGGACTTCAGGGCTGGTTTTTTTGAACAGCGTTACACTGATTGTGCTTGGCATTGATTTTTCCAGAGGTTTTACCGGGGCCGGGCTCACCGGTGTCATGGGGTCGCTGACCTTTTTGCTCTGTGCCACCTGCCAGGGGAAGGATTGTCTTGCAAGCTGGGGATGCTCTTCAACACTTGGTTGCTTGTAGGGTTGCTCGCGGGTTGGTGTTCAGCGTCTTGTGCAGACGGTGTGTTACAGGGCGGAGTGAATCAGTGCCATGTTGCACCCACGGGCTCAGGTACCAGGGTACCCATGTGGGTGTTTTGAGGGATTCTTTTTCAGCGATTCATGGCTATAAAGCTGTTTGGGAGTAAACACGAGGGCAGCTCATTGGTGTTTTTACTCGGAGCACCTTTGGTACAGTAGGGGACGGTGGTGGCAGTGATGTGGTTTTGTGCCTGTGCCCTGGGTAAGCCGTGTTGCGTCGAAGCCTGTGATGGATCTGCTCTGGTAGAAGGACTTGTCTGTTGTTTCCCCAGTGCTCAGCTACAGCAACAGGGCATTTGGAATTCCTTAAAAACAACAAAAAAGCCTCCATGATCCTGAGAATGACATCCTCCTGGGGTATCTTGTAGCTCTGAATATTTACATCTCGTCCTGACTATTGCTCCCATGCGGCAGCATCAGTACGACCCTGAACGACTGCCTGCGTGCAGCATCTCTGGTAGCGCCATTTTCCTCCCTCCCCTTTCCACCC
>VWZY01003450.1:87970-109181 GCA_013399075.1 Chloroceryle aenea
CCAGGGCTCTCTGCCTTTCCTTGGCATACAGATGCTCCAGGGCCCTCAGCAGTAGTTCCCTGTCTCTCTTGAACTGGGGAGCCCAGAACTGGACCCAGTACTCCAGAGGTGGTCTCACTAGGGCAGAGCAGAGGGGGAGGAGAACCTCCCTTGACCTGCTGGCCACACTCTTCTTCACGTACCCCAGGAGACCATTGGCCTTCTTGGCCACAAGGGCACATTAATGGCTCATGTTGAATTTGTCTCCAGGACTTCCAGGTTCTTTTCTGCAGAGCTGCTTTCCAGCAGGTCATCCCCTCACCTGTATTGGTGCAGGGGGTTGTTCAAAACCCTGGATGTGCTCATTGCTCCCCATCTTCTTTACAACAGTGTTTCTACACCTTGAGAAGCAGCCTGCCTCTCTGTGGAGACGAGTATGGCTTGGTCTGCATGTCCCACCTGTCCTTCTGCCAAAACATTGTTCATGGCCCTAGCTAATGCAAAGTTAAATACATTCTCAGCAAGTCCCTGCTGAAGGGAACTCTGCTGTTCCCCTGATGGATGACTCACAGGATGGGTGTCCGGTGATGTCCCCGGGGAGCAGAAACCCAGCAGATGTGTTGGCTTCTACATAATGCCAGCAGAGGAGCAATGTGTATCCAGAGAGAAGACACCAAGGTCCTGAGGTCAGCACCATCCCTGCTGCTTCTGTGTCCTAGGAAGCCAGTGAGGATTAATGGAGTACCAGTGAGCAGCCACGGGAATGTTCTTGTAGGGCCTTCCATAAAGTGTTACTGAACTCTTAGCAAAGCATTTAGGATTTTGCAAAGAATAGTGACATGGTTGGTACCACTGGGGTCAGTGTAACCACTGTGGAGCCCCAGCCTGGGCAGCTGCTGCCTGTGAAGCTATCTATCTGTTGGATTCAACAGGGTGGGGGAAGCTGGGGAGGGTCTCTTTACGAGGGCTTGTAGTGACAGGACCAGGGGTAATGGCTTCAGACTGGAAGAGGGGAGATTTAGATTAGAAATGAGGAAGAAGTTCTTCACTCTCGAGGTGGTGAGACACGGACACAGGCTGCCCAGGGAAGCTGTGGATGCTCTATCCCTGGCTGTGTTCAAGGCCAGGTTGGACAAGGCTTTGAGAAACCTGATCTAGTGGGAGGTGTCCCTGCCCATGGCAAGGGGTTTGGAACTAGGTGATCTCTAAGGTCCTTTCTGACCCAAACCATTCTATGATTCTATAAAGCAGGCAGCAGGTTCTCCTGGCTTGCTGGGTTAGATTTGGGAAGGGAAAAAAATTACATGAAAATCGGGTGTGGGTGACTTTGAGCTGGCTGCATGATGAGATGATGTCACCTTCCTCACTCATGTGTGGTGAAGTCTGGTTGCTCAGCAGTTTCTTTCCTTCCCCCCTGCCATTCATTTCAGATGCTGTTTATGGCTTTGGGTAAACAGATGGGGATGAGTTTTCCTTAGTTTATATTTAATCCTAGTCTATAATTAAAGTCTTTCAGAGGAATTTGCAGACCATTGTCTCAGCTGTGGCCACAGGAGCAGTTTCTAAACAAATCTTACCCTGACCACCCTTGTTTCCCCCCACCCTGCTCCTGACCATTCCTTTTCATTCTCACATAGCCTGAGTTTGAAAGCTGTCTGGTTTATTTGTCTGCCTCTGCATTCAGAAACACTTTGGGTCTATTCCCTGGGACCCACTCTAAATCCAGCCATGGGAGACATTTACCCCTATCTTTTTGTATGTGACACAGCCAAGATGCTGCTTACAGTGGAGGAAATACCTTCTCATCATCTCTCATATCTGATGGATGTTCTTGCTGCCTTTTGAAAGTGCCGGGTGTATGTAGGGGGGAGGATTTTTCCAGCTGTTTCTCAGCATAGTCACATCTGCCCAGACCTTTAGCATAAAGCTTCCTATACATTTAAATACAGGACAGGGGAGCATCCCTGCAAATGGCAGGCGTTCTGGATAAGTCAGTGAAGAGTTGTCAGTGCACATATAAAAGAATTATCTGGCACTGGCCTACCATGGAGGTGTTTAAAAATATTTTTGTGGCTTGCACTTTGATTCACAGGAGAAATCACCTCCCGGGCTTTGGTTTCTGTCTTGCTCTGTGCAGTATTTGCCAAGCAGGGGTGACCTCTGGGCTGTCAAAGTGGTTTTGAGATTTGGTTTTTTTTTTTTTCTTTAAAGAATTTTGTGCAAGCATTGCTAAAATCGGTGAAAACTTTGCCACTTAAGCTATGCAATGATGATGCCATGCACCTTGTGCTGGATTTTGTGCCTGGGTAACTGTGGGGGGCTCGAACCCTTCAGTTAGGGAATAAAAAAAAGCCCTACAAGAAGCTGCCTAGTTTCTCTGTATTTAACACCTGCCAAGCACCTCTCCCCTTGGGAGTGTTCCCAGCAGGACCCAAAACAAGGCTCATCTCAAAGGAAAGAGTGTTTGCACACAAGTTCTCCCTTCCCTTTTCTGGCTGGAGCCTGGTGCATCCCTTCCAGCTAACTGCATTCCCAGCATACTGGCCCCTGGGGATGGCTTGGGAAGCATTTCAAGCAGGCTGGAATATCTCCTGCTCAGGCTCTCTCCCCTGCAAATTTCCTCTTACTGCATTCCAGAAAAGGGCACCAAATCCTTCAGGGCTCGCTGCCAGTGGAGAGATACCTGCTGGTTTAATAACAGCCAGATGCAGCCGAAGCAGTCGGTGCTTGTTCCATCAGCTCTGTGTTCCCACCTAAGGAATTTGGGTTTGGGGGTTATTTTTTGCTTGATCTTATTTTCAAGCCAAAGGAAAAAGAAGTATTGCACAGGGTAGCAGGAGGAAGGAGAAGATGGAGAGTCCTTTGGGGCTAAACCTAGAGCAAGGGATTTGGATATAACTTTGAGTTATTCAGGCCTTTATTTTGAAGAACTGTTGGGGCTTTGCAGCCAGGCTGGAGTTTTGTAGGGAGCAGGACCTAGTGATGCTGGGCAACTGGCAGGGTTTACTGGGGGAATGACAGGCTCATCAGGCCACGTACCTGCTCCCTGGTGGAAATGTGCAGGGGCAAAACAGTGGCTCAGGCTCCAGCCTTGCTTTCAGCTAGCAGAGAGACACCAGGCTTGCCCTCTTGCCCAGGTACTTCTGGCTTTTGTGGACACTCTCCAAGCTCCAGAAGATACAGGTGACACCAGGGGAGGTCTTACTGGCACTTATATCAGCCATAACATTGGTGGTCAAAGTGCTGGCATGTTCTGCGGGCAGCAGAAAATGGGTTAATTTTCCTTTCTGCTTTGGTGTGCTGATGCAGCTGCTCTTCCATGGGGTTTATGGAAGTGGTTTTTTAAGTGTTTCTGGGGAAAAAAGAAGGAAAAAGTCCCTTTATATTTTTTTTTTCCTCAAGTGAAACAGGGCAGTTGGTGCAAGAAGGGACATTTCTGTGTCTGGTCCCTGTGCAATTGGCTGGGTGAGGAGAAGGATGCAGGGAACAAGTGTGAAGAGTCAGTCCCCAGCTTGGGAGATCCTGGTGCTGTGGTGGGAGACAGTAATGACCTGGTTGAATGTGCAAAAAGCCCAGTCCTGCAGGCTCTCCATTGTTATTAACCGCTGTCCTGGGGTCCCCCAGCATCTGAGCGCTTGATGGTTGTGTAAATATGTATCACAGCAATGTGCAAATTGCTGGAAAACTCTTGTGAAGTGGGGAAAGGGACCAATTTATGGTCCTGGAAGCAGTGTACCCCCAGATAACTCAAAGGCAAGAACACTGCTTTGTGTGGGCTGCTGGCCAGCAGCAGCATCGTGTAAGACCATGCTGTCATAGAATCACAGAATTATTTTGACTGGAAGAGGCCTCTAAGATCATCAAGTGCAACCGTTAGCCCAGTGCTGCCAGGTCACCACTAAGCCATGTCCCTCAGCACCACATCTACACAGCTTTGAAACCCCTCCAGGGATGGGGACTCCAGCACAGCCTGCCTGGGCCAGGCCTTAACAACCCTTTTGGGAAGAAACTGCTCATGTCCAAGCTAAACCTCTCCTGGTGCAACCAGAGGCTGTTTCCTTTTATCATGTTGCTTGTTAGGGTCCTCACTAACCAAAGCCCTTTGTGATTTGTAGTCAGTACTGTGCCAGGAGCACCCAGATTATCTTTCATGATGCTTTATTGAGAACATGAACATGCTTTCCTGGATCAGCACCACAGGGTCCGTGTGTGCCTGGGGAGAGCATCTTGGCATGTGGGTGGCATGGTAAGACCTGAAGCTTTTGCTAACGTGTTGGGGTTCGTTTCTCTCCCCTAGGCTGGTTCTCCAAGGTGACGCCGGGGTCCCCGTAGCTGGCTTTGCTCACAGAGAGGCCATGGCCACCTAGCCCTTTCCAGGACCACAGGGTGGTCAGCAGGCCAGAGATGGCAGCGCAGAGGATCCGGGCAGCCAACTCGGGCGGCCTGCCACGGTGCAAGTCGGAGGGGACGCTCATCGACCTTGGCGAGGGCTTTGCTGAGACCAGCCTCTGCGACGTCAAAGGTGCGGAGGGATGGGTGGGGACCCCAGGGGACTGGTGGGGGCAATGCCCCCTCCTTAATTTGAGGACATCCTCTCACTCCTGCAGTCTAGAGGGTACTTGGTTAATAATTAGATGGTAGCTGCTGGGGAAGAGCAGCAAGCGCTGATGAGCATTTCTGGGGGTGCAGGGATGGGCACAGACTTGAAATCAAGGAACCCATTGTCCAGCAGAGGTGGCAGCGATAAAGCAGTTGCAAGGTTTTCTTTTTGCCTTCTTTGGAGCTGGGAGCTTGAATATTCTTTTTTCTTTCTTCCTTTTATTGCTTTTTCTTTAGCTGTATTTCCTTTACTCATCATAAAAGCTGTGTTCAGGTGAGAGGGGAATTACTGTTCCCTCAGCAGGGGATAATCCCAAGAAATAAGTGCAGGTGGAAGACGGCACACACTGAGCGCCTTCAAAAAGAAACATGGACAGAAACAGTGTTTTTTGCAGGCATAGCAAGAAGTCACTCCCAACATCAAACACTGTGGCTACAATTGAGATTGTTTTTACTGTAAAAATAGGACTGACTCATATTCCTCAAGGGGTTTGCTGGGTTTCGTCACATCCTTGTTAACCCTGCTGCCAGGCACAGCTTGGGGCGGGGGGAACATGGGGATGACCACTTGCCTGTCTGATCCAAAGGGATATGGAGACAGAAAATGCCTCATCCTGCAACCAGCTCCAGCTGCAGCACTGAGTTAACAGCAGCTTCCTACCAGGGTGGTAAACTAGCTTCAGTACAGTGTTTATATATAGTTTGGTGCTGAATAAATGTCCTCGAGACTTCACCTAGCAGCTGGCAGAGGAAATGGGTTAACAATGAGTTGTGTAGGATCTGTACAAACTCTTTATTTTCTTAATATTTGATCCCTAACCTATATTTCAAGACTTCCCATTGCTCGTCCTCATTTTCCTTCGTCTTGTAGTCTCTGTGTCCCAGAAGTGCTGCCAGCCTGCAGCTAGTGACCACAGATACACACTCTGATCTGCCCTCCTGTTCTCTCTGAGGTTTGGGGGGTTCCTACGTTTCTTAAATTCCCCCTTTTCCCTCCAGAGAGCTCTCGAGCCTATTGAAGCAGGTGCTGTCCCAGTTCTCCTGCAGCTCTGTTGGTGACAATCCAGTTCTTCTTGTTTTCTTAGGTCTGTCTAATGAGATAACACCCTTCTGAACATTGATGTAATATCATTCGCAGCTTATTTCCAGTGCTTTTTACAGAAATGGGTTCTAAAGGGAAGAGCAAAACCAATTAATATGGTGACAGTGCAAGTATCCGTGAGTTTCACCCAGCTGTTTTGCTTGTAATTGGGATTTTCAGCTGGCAATGCTGAAGGGGACATTGGGAGATGCTGCTGGGACCAGAACTGTATTGCTGTGTTGCCTTCTCAGGGTTCAAGCCACATGAGCTGCTTTAGAAACGGAGTTAATTTTTGTTGAGGAGCTTTGAAAAATAAGTCCTATAGAAAAGGAGTGAGATGCTTCGGGTTTTGGGCAGGTGTGCTTTCCCTGTGTACGTGGCACTGGGGAGGCTGCACCCTGAACACTGGGCTCAGTTTTGGGCCATTCATTCCAAGAAGGACACTGAGGGTCTGGAGTGAGCCCAAAGAAGGGCAATGAAGTTGGTGAAGGGTCTAGAGCACAAGTTTTGTGAGGAGTGGCTGAGGATCCTAGGGTTGTTCAGCCTGGACAAAAGGAGGCTCAGGGGAGACCTTCTTGCTCTTCACAGCTCCCTGAAAGGAGGTTGGAGCCAGGTAGAGGTTGGTCTCTTCTCAAGCAGTAGGACAAAAAGAAATGGCCTCAAGTTGCACTACAGGAGGTTTAGGTTGCACATGAGGAACAGTTCCTCAAAAGGCTTGTCAAGGCCTGTCCCAGACTGCCCAGGGCAGTGATGGAGTCCCCATCCCTGGAGGGGTTTCAAAGCCTTGTAGATGTGGTGCTGAAAGACATGGTTTAGTGGTGACCTGGCAGTGCCGGGTTAGTGGTTGGAGCTGATCATCTTAAAGGTCTTTTTTATCCTAAAGGATTCTGTGATTCTAGCTTGTATCCCGTAGGAGCTTAGATCTCAATACGTTAGGTGGAAAGGATAGCTGATAAGAAGCAACTCCCACTCCCTCAAAACTCGTTCCAACACATCATCTTGTGTGTTGTGCACCAGGGAGTTCAGCAGGGCTGTGGGACGCTGATGTCTCATACAGGAGCAGCTGCACGGGGCCCGACATGGCAGGGAAGGTTGTTGCTAAGGCACTGAACTGCCTTGGGAGGATAACAAGTTGCTGCTTCTCCCATCTCAGCTCCCACTGCTCTTCCCAGCTTTATCAATATCCATCCCTTCAGATCATTAACCCTTTGGGAGAAGAGGAATGTGAAGGTATCAGAAGTAGCAGAGGGTGAAGCTTTATTTTAAAATTGTAGAGGGGGGGAGTGGAGGGAATACCTGGAGATTTGAGAGGTGGTAAAACCACCTTACTTCAGTGCTTAAAGCAGCATGGATAACTGACCTGGAATGAATGATTGCAGGTCAGTCATGTCTCTTGTGGATTGCTTACTATGTTGTTTTCTCCTTGTCTTTCAGTGCCTTCTCCTAGTGCCTTGCTGGTTGACAATCCCACATCCTTTGGAAATGCAAAGGAAGTGATAGCAATCAAAGATTACTGTCCGACAAATTTCACCACTTTGAAGTTCTCCAAGGGGGACCACCTTTATGTCTTAGACACGTCAGGAGGTGAGTGGTGGTATGCTCACAACACCACAGAAATGGGTTACATCCCTTCCTCCTACGTCCAGCCCGTGAACTACCGCAATTCTTCCTTAACGGACAGTGGGATGATAGACAATCTACTGGAGAGCCCCGATGAGGGGGTCAAGGAGTTAGACCTGCTTGGAGAATGGACTGATGTGAAAAGAAACTCTGTGAAAACCTTCACTAACAACCCTTTCTTGAACAGAGTCCAGACCAACCCGTTTCTGAATGGGAATTTGCAAACAGAGCCCAGCTTGGACAAAGAGTCCAACTCCACTGTTGCTGTTGACTTGCTGCTCTTTGACACAGGGGCTCCTACTTCAACTGTTTCCAGTTCGGCTGCTAATAGCAGCCTGGGGAATATTTTTGATGAGTTTCCGTCCACAAACAGGCTGGATCTGGAACAGCCAATGAAAAGGGACAATCCGTTCTTCAGAAGTAAACGCTCCTACAGTTTGTCTGAACTGTCCATTCTTCAGGCCAAGTCAGATGCTCCAGCATCATCTGGTTTCTTCAGTGGTTTGAAGTCTCCAACCCCTGAGCAGTTTCAGAGCCGGGAGGATTTCAGGACAGCGTGGCTGAACCACAGGAAGTTGGCTCGGTCTTGCCATGACTTGGATTTGCTTGGTCAAAATCCTGGCTGGGGTCAGACGCAACCTGTGGAGACCAACATTGTCTGCAAGCTGGATAGCTCTGGTGGGGCTGTTCAGCTTCCAGATACCAACATCAGCATCCGTGTGCCAGAGGGCCACGTGTGCCCTGGGGAAACACAGCAGATCTGCATGAAAGCGATGCTGGATCCACCACTGGAGCTGAACAGTGACAAATGCAGCACCATAAGCCCAGTCCTGCAGATCAAACTCAGCAATATGGAGGTGAAAACCTTCATCATTTTGGAGATGAAAGTGTCAGCAGAGGTCAAGGATGACATCATGAGCAAGAGTTTGGTAGGACTGCAGTGCTTGCGGAGCGACATGAAAGAGGGGCCATACACACCAATGCAGCTGAGCTATTCATATGGGGACACAATCCAGGTGCAGCTGGAGAACCTGGAGCCTTGTATGTACATCGCAGCCGTAGCCCAGGGGCAGAACATCCTCTATCCTTACACCGTTTGGGATTACATCAGCAAGAAGATCACGGTTGGTGTCTATGGCCCAAAACATATTCACCCTTCCTTTAAAACTGTTGTGGCCATGTTTGGGCACGAATGTGCACCCAAGACTCTTCTGGTGAATGAAGTCACAAGACAGTCCCACAGCCCAGCCCCCGTTGCCCTCCAGCTCTGGGGTAAGCATCAGTTTGCTCTCTCTCGGCCTCAGGACCTCAAGCTCTGTATGTTCTCCAACATGACCAACTATGAGGTGAAAGCTAGTGAGCAAGCCAAAATTGTGCGCGGCTTCCAGATGAAGCTGGGCAAAGTCAGCCGCCTTATCTTTCCCATTGCATCCCATGACCCCAATGAGCTCTCGGATTTCACACTAAGGATACAGGTCAAGGATGACAAGGATGCTATTTTGACCCAATTCTGCGTCCAGACACCACAGCCACCTCCAAAAAGTGCCATCAAACCAATGGGGCAGAGGCGGTTCCTCAAGAAGAATGAGGTTGGAAAGATCATCCTTTCACCTCTGGCTGCCACCACCAAGTATCCAGTTTTTCAGGACCGGCCAGTGTTGAGCTTGAAGTATGGCAAGCTGCTGAAGACAGTGGTGAGGCAAAGCAAGAACCACTATTTGCTGGAGTACAAGAAAGGAGATGTCATAGCCCTCCTCAGTGAGGAGAAGATAAGGTTAAAAGGGCAGCTGTGGACCAAAGAGTGGTATATTGGCTACTACCAAGGTAAAATAGGCCTCGTTCACACCAAAAATGTGCTGGTGGTTGGGAAGGTCAAACCCAGCTACTTCGCTGGGCCAGATCTCACTACCAGCCTGTTGCTTGAGCAAATCCTGAGGCCCTGCAAGTTCCTCACCTACATCTATGCCTCTGTGAGGACTCTGCTCATGGAGAACCTTAGCAGCTGGCGGTCCTTCGCCGATGCGCTTGGGTACTTGAACTTGCCGCTCACGTTTTTCTGCCGAGCGGAGCTGGACAGTGAGCCAGAGAGAGTGGCCTCTGTGTTGGAGAAGCTGAAGGAAGATTGCAACAACACTGAGAACAAGGAGAGGAAATCTTTCCAGAAGGAGCTGATGACGGTGAGTCTGAGATCTCATGTGGGGGTCTGAATTCCTGCAGAGTGATTAGGGTGTGCAGGAGTTGGAAGTTCCCTAATTCATTCTCTAAGTCCATCTTTAGGGTCTTTTGCAGGCTGCTTGCAACAGCCAGGTAGAAGTTCAGCTGAGCAGTTGTATGTGGTGGTGGGCTCCTGGCTTAATGGGGTCATGGCCATAAATGAGGGATGTGCTGCTTGAAATACCATAGGTGTGAGGATAGCCAACAGGCTTGCTATGGAACGTGGCTAATCTGAAGTCCCTTAGGATCAACATGATTTTGGTCCAGTGTTTTCGTAGCACTTGGCTGGTCCTTGGTGCTGGGTATTTATGTTTCAACCTGTGATGGCACACGCTTTGAGGAGTTAACCCAAGAGCTGCTGGTCTTCTCAACCCCAGTGTCAAAGCGTACATTGCCAAAGGCAATACTGATGGAAAACTGGGAAAAGTGGAAGAAACATAAAAGCTTTTTCTGTACCTCTCAGATCACATATATCTGCATCACTAGATTCTTCAAAGCATGCTGGAGAGGGGGTTTACAGCTATTGTGTAGAACAATGCTATAACTTTGCCTTCATGAGAAAACCTCAAATTCCTCTGTAATAATGTTGAGTTGTCTGCTTCACCTCTCTTTCAAGTGGCAGATAAACCGAGGGCACCTCTGAGCTGGATAGTTTACATCCAACTGTGGATGGCATTTGCAAATTAAAATCCCAAATTCCAGCATGGGGGAGGTTGGAAGGGACTTCTGGAGATCATGTCATCCAACCCCCTTGCTAAAGCAGGGTCACCCAGAGCAGGGTGCCATTAGGATGTCTCTGATGAGAAGCCATCTTTGTGATAATTTCTAGCATTTCATGGCAAGTGACCCAAAGAACATCCACGTCTGGAAGAGATTTGCAGCTCTCTCCTCTTAACAGGCTCTCCCACAGAAGCAGGATAACTGAGTTATGTGATTTAAAATGCCAATTGAATTAAGGAACATCAGCAGCTTTGCTTAGAGACGGTGGTCGCAGGCGGCAGCCTGCAAAATGAAATTATAAGTAGGCAGCCTGGGTGAAGAGGGCTGGAGCCAAACAAAGTCTTTCCCATCCCAGACTCCCTTGAATGAGAAGAGGGAATTTTGAGGTTCGTGTATGATGTGTAAGATGTTAGCAAGAGTATGGAGCCCTTCGTTACCCATGGAAATACTGTCCAGCGGGTTCCTGGTGCCTGGGTACCACTTTGGGGCAATGTTTTAGCTTTGACTTTCAGGTGCCAGGTGGTGCCATCAGTGCTGCTTCTGCTCGAGGGGCTCTTCTGGCCATCATGTACCATTGTCTCTCCTTTCTGAGGTCATTCAGGAAGGGAGAGTAGCCACTGTGTTAGCCAAGGCTGATGTCTGGCCCCATGGCTCCCCCAAGAGAGGGTGTTCTCCTTTAGTCATTAGCCACAGTGAACAATGAGACAAAGCCTGTGCTCCTCTTCCTGGATGCTCCCCAAGGGCTTCATGCTGTTTGCTTTAACTGCTTTGCAAACCTGTGTTTCTTTTATCTATTCCATTTGTCTTCATGGCTCCAAGACAGTATGTAGGTCATGCACAATCCATGCCAGACCTCAGTGGGGGGACTAAAGGAAAGATGAGGCTCTCTTGGATATCTAGGGAGCAGGTAGCTCAAGGGGACAGCTGTAAACTGCAGGAAAACATCCTGGTCCCCAAGGGACTGCCCAGAGTGCAGAGTCCTAGAGCAAGTTTTATTTTCCTTGTTTGAATGGCGGATAACCACAGAAAGCCACTGTGGTGGGGTTTGGAAGGGATCTCTGGAAATCATCTTGTCCATCCCCACTGCTCCAAGCAGGGTCACACAGAGCAGGGTGCTCAGGATCACACTGACCACGTGGGTTTGGAATCTCTCCAGAGAAGGGGACTCCACAATTTTTCTAGGCAGCCTGGTCCAGGCTCACAGGAAAGAGGGTTTTCCTCCTGTTCACGTGGAACTGTTCAGATGTTCCAGTGTGTGCCCGTTGTCCTGCCGTTGAGCACTACTGACAAGAATCTGGCCCCATCCTCTTGACCCTTTAGATATTGATTTAGCATTGAGAAGATCCTGAGTGCTGGCCCTGTTTCTTATTCTTTGTGAGTCTGAACCTGTCAATAAAGGCTGAGCTCCCTTTCTAGCGGAAGATGCTGCTGCTTCTAAACCCTGTGCTGCTGTCAAATCCTCCTTAGTTTATGGAGAAATTAGATTGAGCTTGTGTTTTATATAAGAAAACAAACATGCAGATGTTTCAGAGGATGACAATGGAGCAGTAATGTATTTTATTGTATTTAAATCTGATCTTATTCATAACAAATGTACTCGATTTCTGGCATCTGCTGACAAGAAGAACCAGTTGGATTAAGATCTTATCTGCCTGTCTCATCATAAAGTTGGTTGTCTCCTCAAAAGGGACTGTGAAGGCAGTAGTATAGTAGTAGGCAGGCTTATCTGACTGCAGTGTGGAGCACACAAAATTGCAGCAGCAGGGCCACCCCTGCAGCCAAGCATGGAAAAGCCTGGTCATGATGACTAGTTAATAAGTAATCTGCATTTAATTATTCTTCTTCTAATTGAGCATGAGCAGCAGTGTGTGAAGGTAACTGGGGGGTATTGCTCAGAAGTTGGTCATTATGGCAGGAAGAGAAACCAGCCTCTCCCCTGCCTCTTCTCTGCCTGTTGAAAGCAGGCAGCCTATAGGTACTCTTGCTAAAAAGCCTGAGCACAGATGCCAGGTGACCTCCTTACAGCTGGGCCACCAGTGCCTGCCATACAGTGACTGTACTCCCTTGTCCTTAGGATAGACCTGTCATGAGATGGAACATTTCTCTCTTTCTCTGGTAGAGCCTGGAATTCATCATCCTTTCCAACAGACACTGCTGTTGGGGAAAAACATGAGTCTTTTGGGAATGCCACAGGGAATATCAGCAGAGAGTTGTGGAAACTGTGAGCTTTTTATTTTCCAGGCTACTTCTAAAAATCATACAGAAGATGATGTTGGGATTTCCANGCTTGTCTTTGGTGGTGCAAACCCCAAAGAGCTGCTGGTGGGCTCAAGTGTCCTTCATGTTCTTCAGAGCAGGGTGTCCATTGCTTGGACATACCCAGAATGTGTCAGTCCAAGGTTGCTCATGTTGGTCCTCCGTCCTGAAGCAATCTGCTGGCTTGTGGTAGTCCCTGAGCTGAATTTGAGTCTAGCTAGTACCTTCTCCATGCCACCTGGGGGTGGGGCTGATGACATTTGGTGGCATTTCAAAAGTGATGGAGATGGAAGCCTGTGCACAAGCATCCTCTCACTCTACAGCTCTCACCAACCCCTCTGGGTGTTTCTACTGATGTTTGAGGAGGTCCCAGGTGATACCACCCCAGGCACATTGCCCACCATGCTCGGCTTGCATCCCTGCCCTGGCATACATCATATGTCCCAGTGGTTGATGGGTTGCTGGAATGCTTTATGGTAACTCCATCTCCACTTCCCCCACCCATGCTTTGGTGAGGGGGTGACTAATAGGTGATGACGCTTGGACCTCCTGCAGTGCTTTTCAATTTAAATGCTATTTAAAAACCAAAAAAAAACCCATGAATTTTTATAAGTCCTTTTTGGTTTTGCACTTTTATGCTGTTTGAAGCTTCTTAGCACCACTCTTGGCGGGCACATATGAACTTCCTGCTCTTGGGGCAAAGGGGGAAGGTTTTTACTCCTTTCATTTTGCTGAAGACGGGGAAGAAACAGGACTCTCCCCAGCTCAGACAGCTCCTCCAGAGCCCATGGGGGTCAGGGCTGTACCGTGGGTGGTTAGAGGTTCACAGAGTCTGGAGTGGACTATGAAGGTTGCAGTGATGGGTGCAGGGCCATGCATCTGCTGGTGGTCTTCAGGTTTGCCTCTTCCTTCTGGCTTGGCTTGTTTTCTTGAAGATGTTGGTTTCCATCCTTAGAGGATGGGAAATGAGATGCTGCATTTCAGAGCTGGGATGCAAATTCAGCCTCCCCTGGATGCCTTTTAAGTAGAGGCGCTTCTGAGCTGCTTTGAACTGAGATTTAAATATCAAACCACCTCCTTTGCTCACTTGTCTGGTGGAGCCAGCTCGGAGCTGCTCTGAGGTTAACAAATGCTTTGGGAAGGTGCTGGCAAAGCCCAGGTCACACCTCAGCAGGGAGCACAGCTGGGTATTAAGGGATGGTTGGAGTTCAGCGGGTATACCCAGCTCTTAGGGGAGGCTTGTCCAGGATGAGAGAGGAGGATGGTAAGAAATTGTAATCCCAAAAGCGCCTGATGGAGGATTAAGCCTGTTGTGAGCCCTGCTAATCCTAGCCAGGCCCTCACTGCTTCCAGAAGAGCCCTGTGGCCACCTGTGTTTCAGGTGTTTCTGTGAAGGAGGGAGCATGTTGCACCCATGCTAAAAACAAAGTTGTGTCACTGTTACCACTAATATCCCTACTTTGGCTCCTACCTTAGTGGCCACGTGTCCTTCTGGCCCCAGCTGGATTTGGTGCTGTCCCCATCTTCCATCAGCTCTGCGCATTACCTTACATTTTCCCCAGCCAATAATTCGGCATGTTGAGCCTCCTCAGCTCAAATCACCAGGAGCAAATCACAAGAAGCAGGTGGTTCTGTGGCTGCCAGTAGGTTTCAGAGTTCACGTGTTGCGGGAGGCAAATCCACCTCTTCCAAAGCTGCTGCTTTGAGTGATGATATAGTTCTCTGTTACATGGCCTCCCAGCTGCTTTACTTGATTCTGTTTGCTTCTTTGCTTTGAGCAGCAGGACCAGGAGAATAGAAGGAACAGGAGAATCCATCTCCTGCAGCTCTATCCTTCTTAACCCCTGCAGCACACTTTGCTCCTAGTGGCCTCCTCAGGCAAGAGATGAGAGCAGCTCATTTAGTCTGCTTTGCTAAATATCTGGTTGTTTTGAGGCTTGCATCTGCCTGGAAAGGCAGGTTTGAGGATGTTAAATGTGCCCTTCCTGAGAACCATCCACCCACCCTGAGGAGAGGGTGATGAATCTGGGGGCTGGGTGTTGCTGGAGAGGTGGTGGCACAGGTGTTCGATCTAAATGCTTCTTAATGGCCTTTTTTAAAAAAACCATTAATGCTCTTTGAAATGCATTTTCCTTGCTGGCTTAACAGGAAGGTTTGTTACTTCTCTTGCTAGCACAGGAAACCAGTGTAAGCACTTTGGAGGAGCAAACAAAAGCCGCTCTGCAGCTGTAATGAGATTGAGCCCAGCTCTAAGCTGGAAACAGATAAAGGGAAAATCAACATACATTTGCTTTGCAAATTGCTGGAGTGATTTCAGATGTTCCTATCTTCCCCCAGCCTCTGTGTGACAGTTTCACCCTCCTGCCCCAAAGCCAAACTAGCTGGGGTTTGCCCAGACCATCTGTGTCAGGAGATGTCAGGACCCACAGTGGCAGAAAGCAGGAGGATTCTGGTTTCACAGAGAGGTGGTCAATGCCCCATTCCTGGAAACATTCAAGGCCAAGTTGGACGGGACTCTGAGCAACCTGCTCTCATTGCAGATGTCCCTGCTCACTGCAGGGTGGTTGGACTAGATGAGCTTTAAAGATCCTTTCCCACCCAAACCATTCTGTGAATCTATGATTCTGGCCTCGTGGGGACCACCACATTCACAGTTTCTGTAATAACCAGCCTCGTCCTGTTGTGCAGATGTAGGTGATGTTCCCAATGAGGAGATGTGTGCCAGTGTGGTGCCTTGAGCACTAGCTAGTTCTTGGCATCCCTCTGAGGGCTGTCTCCTGCATCCCTGAGCTGTGGTTTGCCTTCAGTGAAGTGAGAGCCCACCTTGAAACACTGACTTCTTGGTGGTCATCCATCCTGGAGCCACCATCCTGACTCCACTGGTGCTACAGCTCCAGATCTGGCCGTAGGAAAATAAGAGGGTACTCAGCAAACTTATCAACAGAATCATAGTTTGGGTTTTGCTTGATTTTCATGTTTTATAAAGTGGGAGCCTGTTTTGTAATCTAAGCCACATTTCTGTAGCCACTTGAAATTTGAGGTGGGATTTATCCGGGGACTGGGGTTGCTGCTGAGACTGTTGCAGTCCACAGGCTTTGGCAGAGGATGAAGCTTCCCTGGTGAGTGGCATGTGGATGCTATCAGTCAGATCCTGTTTTCTGATACTTGCCACTTAAACCCTTCATTGTTGGGGATTTTCTCCTTTTGCAATTTGTTGTCCACTTTAATGTGATTTGGTACCACCTAAAGGTAGGAACAAACCCTGCCCTCTCATTTTTTTTCCTGGCTAAGTTATTGCTAGCTAGAAAACAGCGACTGCTTCAGTTTCTCTTCCCCACTTCTTTAAAACCATTTCCAGGAGATCTGAGCTTTTAGGACAATAAATGACACAGAAGGAGGAGGTTTCTGAAAGGCATGGGAAGGCAGAGATACGGTGAAAAGAGCAAGAACATCCCAAGCTTGAGCGATGGTTCCTGTAGTGCTAGTAACTAGACCTTTGCCTGCATTTTATCCCAGCCCATCTCCTCCTGAGGCTGAAGTCCATCCAGATTTTGTTCCAGAATGTTCTTCTGGTTGGCCCATACCCACCTGTCCTTGCTGAAGGATGGTGCTCCTCTGGGCTCAGGGAGGATGGTGCTGGATTAGTTACCTTGATTAAAGGCATATGTTCTTCACAACCCCTGGGATGCTTTAAACTGCTTATGGTGGTGCCTGAACATCTTGAGGGGTTGCCTGGCAAATGAGGCTGCAGTGGCCAGCCCAGGCTGCAGTCCTTGTGGAACAGGGTTAGGGCACTTCGTTTAATTAATTGGATTATGCTGGTGCTGAGCCTGGTGGCCTAATTTCATAAGCTGTTGCTAGAAAGAGGATGGAAGGATTTTTGGGATGGCTTTTCAAGGGACTTCTCTGCACAGTCCGAGTCACCTGCTGTCTACCCCCTGCCTTGACTCTTCTTTGGTTTTTGTCACTGTTCTTCAGGCTCTGCTGAAAATGGACTGCCAGGGGTTGGTCGTCCGGCTCATTCAGGACTTCGTGCTGCTGACTACGGCTGTGGAGGTGGCCCAGCGCTGGAGGGAGCTTGCCGAGAAGCTTGCCAAAGTCTCCAAGCAGCAGATGGATGCCTATGAGGCCCCTCACCGGGACAAGACTGGGACGGTGGACAGCGAGGTGAGAGCAGATGGGTCTTGGTCTCCATGGGTCCCTAGGGTTGCAGATACCTTCAGAGCATGATCTTCTGTAGCACCTTTAGGGGATAAAGGATTTGAGTGAGTTGGAGAAACTTGGGTGCATTTTTTTCCCAGGAATGTGCTTGTTCTGGGATGGGAAGTGTATTGCGGATGGCTTTGCTTGGTCACTGGCCATTAAGCCTGGCTTAGCTCTGATCTCCTCTTCCATCTGTCCCATCATCCCAGGCCATGTGGAAGCCAGCATACGACTTCCTCCTCACCTGGAGCAGCCAGATGGGCGATAGCTACCGTGACGTGATCCAGGAGCTGCACACTGGACTGGACAAGATGAAGAATCCCATCACCAAACGCTGGAAGCATCTCACTGGCACCCTGATCCTCGTCAACTCCTTGGACTTGCTGCGGGCAGCTGCCTTCAGCCCCCAAGACCATGAGGATTTTGCCATCTAGCTCCTGCAGCGGCTTTTTTGTCCACGTCTTGTTTGCCGGTGTTTTTTTCTATACTTCCCCCCTCCCCCCTATTTTTTAAGAGGTTGACGTTAAAAAGAAGTGGAGGTTTCTCTCCCCAGGTTTTAAAGAGGCCAAAGTTTGCAAGTTCTCCACTAGGACTGGAAATCAGCAGGAGACATCCCTTCTTAATGGGAAGGCATCCAGAGGTGGATGGCTTTTAATATGGCATTGATACCAGTTAAACTATTTCTTACTCATGAACTTTAAAGGGGTCAAGTGGGTGGGGAGGAATCACAGAAGAGGCCACTTTTTTTAGGTGTTTGCAAATAAAAGTCTAATTTTTGTAATGAACAGTAAAGGTTGTAACCACTTGGGGTGGGGAGGAGCTGTGGCTGGTTTGGTTTTTTTACATTGTAGAAACCACTTTTATCATTTTTGAGACATATGTCAGTCATGTAAATATGTATTTTAGGAGAAAGCACAGTAGATACTCACTGCCACCATCAGGCTTTGGCAGACTCCCAGACACGACTGTAAAGCACTGTATGAACTCAGAGTATGCTCAGCCCAACAGCATCTTATATCAAAAAGGAAATGTTTTGATTATTTTTGTTTTATTCACAGGCCCTGTGACCTGTTGGGTTGATTTTTGGTTTATTTTCGTGTCCCCACAAACACGCATTTTCTCATTTGCGGACATGGAGATGCTTGTTGACTGTTTTTCAGATGCATAGGTACTGTTTGTAAACCAGGAGAAGCAGCTGTTGCCCCTTGTGCTTCATCCCATCCAGGTGCTGTAGGACATCTCTGGAAGAAGCAAGAGATTTGGGGTTCAGCAGAGACCTCCTTGGGTGATGGACCAGGAGGATGGGAAGGCTCACCCTGCCATGGCAACAAACTCTCCAGATGCTCCTGCACTGGGGAAGAGGTCAGAAAGTGAAAGGGAATTGTTGCTGTACATATATCCCTTTGACCATACACACACACAAAATATAAGAAGGAAAGGAGAAAATGTTTCTCCTGTTTAGGAATGTGAGCTCACTGATGATGTTCCAGATGCACCATGTGACTTCATGTTCATTGCAATTGATTTCAGAGGGCTTCGTGTGGGACTCTTCAAGGCTCCTAAAGTCCAATTTAACTTGTAAATAGTCTTTGCTATGAACCCGGTGCCAACAAGCTAAATATTTGTGGCACCGAGTGCCTGTATTTTTTTTTCCCCTGAGTCTTTTGACTGACCTCCCCTCTTCCTTCTGCTCCCCAGCTTTCAAATATTTCCCACGGGAGGGAAATATCTTTGCACAGAAAAACTAATTTAAGTGCAAAGTCTCATTATAGTGAAACACTGCTACCACTGAAAGGTTAGTTCTTGAAGGATGGTTTTATTTCAGGTTAAAAAAAAAAAAATAGGAAAGGCATCTGGCGGATGGTGCCAGCATGACAGCCTCAGGGGGGAATGGTCTCCTTTCCTCTTCCCAAAATCACATCTCCAGAAATGATCACTCTTGACAGACCCCGCAAGAAGTAAATAGCACCTTAAATTTCTCCTCAGGGGCTTTAAGGAGTTTCCTGTGCAATTTAACAGAGTGCAGAGAGAGGGTTCAGCAGCAGCTAAGCCCACTGAGGCACCCTAAGAGCACGTTTTTTCATGTGGGAACAAAAATCTCCATCGCCCGAAGGAATGTCTCCTACCGGAGTGTGTGTGCAGGTGGAGGAACCCTTTCTACAGGAGTTTAATCCCAGTCTTGGTTGTCACCATTCTGGCTAAGTCTGGAGCTCCGCAGAACGGCAGCACTGGGGACCCCCTGAGGGTGTCAGCAGCAGGTGAGGGCAGGACTTGGAGCCTCCTGTGTTTCAGGGATGACCCTGAGTAATTTTGACTTTTTTAAAAATATTTTTTTATTTACACCCCCCCCTTGGTTATTCTATCTACCTCAGGTACTCTGTCTGTATAGCCAGCCTAACATTTCAGCAACAGCTTAAACTGTGCCATGCTCAACCCATCAACATCTGCATCCTCCACAGGACCTGGCAGAGCATGGCCAGCACATTTCAGGGCCCATGGGGTGACCAGTGAATTGATTTTGTCCCTCTCCTCGATCCAAAATCCAGTCACTCCTCTGGGTGTACATCTTTTGGATGCCTTTTGCCTGTTAAACATCAGGCCCATCTCTGAAACTTTCTGTCTGGGCATCACATTACCGCCCTTCATGCAGTAACTCATCATTGTACTTCATGTTAAATGTTGTTCCTCCCCCCCCCCTTTTTTTTCTTTTTTTTTTTTATTACAATNTTTTTTTTTAAGAATAATACTTTTGGAAAAAAGAAAATCAGATTAAAGCTATTACTATTCCAGTGCTCCTGAGTAGATGTCATCTACTGTTGTCTCTTTGTCTCGAAGCAGCTTGGAAGTGTGGGATTCATTTAGCAGGTTTTCCACCGTGCCAACAGCATTTCTTGCAGCATGTTTCCACACCTAGAACCAGCCATCCTCTGGGGCCAAGCTTGATCCCATCCTCCTTCCTCGGGACTTTCCATCCTGCCTTCTCCAGGGGAAGGCTGCTGGAAATGATCTGGTCTTCCAAGCTGCTGCTTAGGTTCAAAAGCTAGGTAAGAAACTTTCTGAAGCGGGGGAAAATTTGGTCTCAGGTTTTGTTTTGGTGTGATGTTTTTCAGGTTGTTCTCTGAGTAGAGAAAATGTCCTTAGCCAAAATAGTTGTGGTGCTCCTGATGGGAATGGTTTTCATATTCTAGGTCATGAAAGTGAAATATTCAGATATATCTGGCTCTGGCTTTGCTTTACCAAGGGTGAGGAAGAGACATGATGGTTTGATACCTCCACAAAGCTCAGAAGAGGTCTTGAACACAGGTCTTGTGAGAAGTGGTTCAGGGACCTGGGGTTGTTCAGCCTGGACAAAAGGAGGCTCAGGGGAGACCACCTTGCTCTCAACGACTCTGTGATAGGAGGTGGGAGCCAGGTGGGGTTGGTCTCTTTTCCCAAGAAACAAGCAATAGGACAAGAGATAATGGTCTCAGGTTGCACCAGGGGAGGATTAGGTTGAACATGAAGAACAATTTCTTTCCTGCAAGGGTTGTCAAGGCCTGTCCCAGACTGCCCAGGGCAGTGGTGGAGTCCCCATCCCTGAAGGGATTTCAAAGCAGTGTAGATGTGGTGCTGAAGGACACAGTTTAGTGGTGACCCGGCAGTGCTGGGTTAAAGGTTGGATTTGATGATCTTAAAGGTCTCTTTTAATCAAAATGATTCTGTAATTTCATTCTGGACAAATGCACCTTGTGGTCCAGCATGACACAGCACATTTGGGCTGCTGAACCAGGACAGTTGTGTCTCACAGGTCATGAGGAGAATGTGTCACACACAGGGATGTGCTTGGGCCTTGCTTGGCACCCATTGCTCCATCCATGCCTGGGCAAGTGTGACTGTCCTCTCCTGGAAGCCTTGGTCACTCCTTGTGAGGAGAATGAGCTTAACAGGAGGATGCACGCTGGCAGCTGAGCCCACAGAGCTGGGTACCAGTCCCTGCTGATACCAGGCTATCTGGCTCATGGAAGGAGGCTGGAAAATTACATCTCTGCATAATATGATTTGATTTTGAAAGCAAAAGCAAGGTCTAGCTTAGGAGCTCTGGTGTTCTCAACACAGGAGAGACATAGATCTGTTGGAGCAGGGCCAGAGGAGGCCAAGAAGAAGCCTGAGACCTCCCTGCTATGAGGCCAGGCTGATAGAGGTGGGATTGTTCAGTCTGGAGAAGAGAAGGCTTCAGGGAGGCCTTATTGTGGCCTTTCAGTACTTAAAGGAGGCCTGCAGGAAAGCTTTTATCTGTGAGTGT
The DNA here is from genome assembly GCA_013399075.1 of Chloroceryle aenea. Lineage (NCBI taxonomy): Eukaryota > Metazoa > Chordata > Aves > Coraciiformes > Cerylidae > Chloroceryle > Chloroceryle aenea. The sequence goes on from VWZY01003450.1 coordinate 108,925, forward strand.
GGTGATAGAATGAGGGGACACAGTTTCAAAATTAAAGACAATAGGTTTAGATTAGAAATTAGGAAGTTTTTCACTCTGAGGGAGTTGAGACACTGGCACAGGTTGTCCAGGGAAGTTGTGGATGCTCCATCCCTGGAATGTTCAAATCCAGGTTGGATGAGGCTTGTATCAACTTGGCCTAGTGAGAAGTGTCCCTGCCCATTTTTAAGGTCCCTTCAAACCCAAACCATTCTGATTCTATGAGATGAGAATGGAGG
>VWZY01003450.1:118964-129629 GCA_013399075.1 Chloroceryle aenea
AAAAAAAAGCTCATCTTAAACTGTCAGCTATACAGATGATTATATATTATTGCTATAGGAACAGCAGTTAGGAAACAACAGTCTCTGGACTATACTGAAGCACTGTCCCTTGCCTCCTTCCTCCTGGTGCCACTGTGCAGACAGCATCTCTAGGCCAGTCTTGTGCAAAGAAATTCAGCCAGGTAATTCAACTGAGCCTTTTGCACCTTTCAGGCTTCCCATTGACTCGTGTCGGCACCAATTCGGGGAACAAAAGCAGTTTGGCACATCTTATTTCACAGGCACCTTATTTCACAGGCTGCCTTTCCTACCACATTGTGTCAAAGCCCTTGACATCACTGCCTGGAAAATATGACTCTAAGCAGGTGACACATCTTTTGTCAACCTGATTTTTGCCATTGCATTTATAGTCCCTTCTTCTCTGATCCTCTCATGTGAACCAGTTCTTGTCACCTGATGATTATAATCCCAGGAAGTGAGGACAGTGCTGTTACAGGGACAGGACAAGGTTAACTCAGGGCAAACCTCAGCTTCTCAGTGATGTAACTTTGATAAGAGAAGGCATAGAAGAATGGATTATTATCCCCTTAGATGGAAGCTTGTGTGCTGATATTAGGCAACAGTGGAAGAAGAAAGGTTGTGTTTCTATTACTGACTTTTTATCATTAATAACTGCTTTCAGGGCAGTGGATATGTCCTTTGAAGTCATTTCAAGGATATTCAGGGTCAGTCCTGCTCCCCGTGACTCCACTCGCTTGGCGTTGTCCATTTGGTCTCCAAATAAAGGCATTAGTAGCATTGGCACTGCATTGCAGATGCCCTCATAAACACCGTGTGAGCCTCCATGGGTGATGAAAGCACGAGTCTTAGGGTGAGCTGTGGAGGAAAGACAGACTTGTTTAGCAATTAGATTTATTAAGTCACAGTAACACACCCCTGGGGAAAACAAACAAACAAACAAACAAACTTGCACTAAATGTCCCTGGTAGGTAAAAATTAAGAACTTTGGGCTGTCATGTGCATTATTGCTTATGGGCCGACTTAGGCCTGCAAAGAATGAGACATTACAGAGGTCCAAGTGCCCCTTAGGTTGTAGAGCTCTGTCTTGGTTTGGAGAATCTCTGGAAAACCTTGACTAACCCTACAAAGCTTCTCAGAATTTTGGATGGAATCAGAGCCAAGTGAGGTTTAAGAGGATGTTACCATTGTTACCATTTGTTAATTTTGCAGATCTCCCACAGGTAAGCACTGTTGTCTAACCAACAAATGCTCTCCCAGCAATAGCATGTGCAATTTTACCACTTAAAAAGCCCAATGACCTGTCTGAAAATGTTCATTTGAGGATCTTTTTTTTTTCAGTCTAGTAGAAAAGAATATGACAAAACCTGGGTTGTTGAGAATGGCTAGTGAGAGATAAAGACCCCCATTTCTGACAGCAAGGATAGTCAAGTGTTGGAACATTTTTCAAGTGTCATTTCATAATTCCAGAATTCTGAAGTTTCAGTCAGATGACTTTCTAAAAGACAAGCTCTGGTTCTAAAAGCAAAGGCTGTAAGGAAGTCCTGTGACTCACACTGATAAGGGAATCAGCACAGATGATGCTAACCACAGCACCATCGGATTAAAAAGCCATGCTGGTATCTCTCAGGGTATCTCACACCTACCTAGCAGGTCATTCTGTGGCAGCCATTTGACAAGCTTTACATTCTTCGGCAGGTTGGGGGGCACCTCTCCCGTGTATCGCCACAAAACCTTTCAAGAGAAGCAAACACAATGTCAGTTCTCAGCAACAGGCCTCTTGCTGCTTCTCAGTGGGTTTCAAAAGTACAACTTGAAAACATCTGTGATGCACAAAACCCATTTGGCCGGATGAAGCAGATCGGGTAAGGGCTTCTTCTGGCACCAGAAGAAGAGGGGAGGACCAATCACACTGAAAGCTGGAGGTAATCATGTACTATATTTGAAAACAGTCTTGAATTACTGTGCTGAAAGGGGAGGAGGGAAACCATACCGTTTGAGGTACTGATCCCAAAGCATCTGCAATTTCTGTGGCTTTCTTCATGGGAATCTCAGAGACCATGGAGCCCAGCGAGAAGACAACAATGCCATGTTCTCCAGAGGCATTCACAATAGCTTCAAATTCCTGCCAACACAAAGTGCATCCTTAGTCAAAGTCTCTTCCACATCATAAGCTGTAATTTCTGTCACGTTCACACAAAATTATTTGGAAAGGCGATAAAATGAACAGTCAACACAATAAAGAGTCACAGATTCGTTTTGGTTGGAAGAGACCTTTAAGATAATCAATTCGAATCATTAACCCAGCACTGCTCGGTCCCTCATGTCCCTCAGCACCACATCTGCATGGCTTTGAAATCCCTCCAGGGATGGGGACTCCACCACTGCCCTGGGAAACCTGGACCAGGTCGTGACAACCTTTTTCACAGAAGACATTTTTCTTCATGTCCAATCTAAACCTCCCCTGATGCAACTTGAAGCCATTTCCTCTCTTGTACTATTGCTTCCTTCTTGGGAGAAGAAACTGACCCCACCTGGCTCCAACCTCCCTTCAGGGAGTTGTTGTGAGCAAGAAGCTNTTCGAATCATTAACCCAGCACTGCTCGGTCCCTCATGTCCCTCAGCACCACATCTGCATGGCTTTGAAATCCCTCCAGGGATGGGGACTCCACCACTGCCCTGGGAAACCTGGACCAGGTCGTGACAACCTTTTTCACAGAAGACATTTTTCTTCATGTCCAATCTAAACCTCCCCTGATGCAACTTGAAGCCATTTCCTCTCTTGTACTATTGCTTCCTTCTTGGGAGAAGAAACTGACCCCACCTGGCTCCAACCTCCCTTCAGGGAGTTGTTGTGAGCAAGAAGCTCTCTCCTGAGCCTGCTTTTGTCCAGGCTGAACAACCCCAGGGCCCTCAGCTGCTCCTCACAAGGCTTGTGCTCTAGGCCCTTCACCAGCTTTGTTGCCCNACCAGGTCGTGACAACCTTTTTCACAGAAGACATTTTTCTTCATGTCCAATCTAAACCTCCCCTGATGCAACTTGAAGCCATTTCCTCTCTTGTACTATTGCTTCCTTCTTGGGAGAAGAAACTGACCCCACCTGGCTCCAACCTCCCTTCAGGGAGTTGTTGTGAGCAAGAAGCTCTCTCCTGAGCCTGCTTTTGTCCAGGCTGAACAGCCCCAGGGCCCTCAGCTGCTCCTCACAAGGCTTGTGCTCTAGGCCCTTCACCAGCTTTGTTGCCCTTCTCTGGGGATGCTCCAGCCCCTCAATGTCCTTCTTGGAGAGAGGGGCCCAAAAGTGAACCCAGGATTTCAGGGGCAGTTTCACCAGTGCTGAGTCCAGGGGGATCATCCCTGCCCCAGTCCTGCTGACTGCACCTGTGCTGATAGAAGCGAGGATGCTGGTGGCCTTCTTGGCCACCTGGGCACAAGCTGGCACATATTACGGTCAGAAAAAATAATTTTGTCTATAAAAATATGTCCTAGGGGGAAAAAAAAAATGGGCACAGGTGAATGAACAAAGTTATGGAAATACATCAGGATTTTTAAGAACCGAGTCCCAAACCAAGATTCAGCATGGATGTGAGAAATAATTAACTGTAAAACAGTCACCTAGCAAAGCTGACTGCTCACAGACATCAGCAGCTGAATGGCAGAAAAGATGATGTACCAGTTAAGGAGATCAATTCATCATCATACTTTTCCTGGCAACCAATCCCCAGGTGAGTACATTGTGGTTTATTTTCACATTTATTGCAAGTCAGACGCTCTGGCTTTCAAGTCCATGCTCCTCTTTTAAAATCATGCAGCTTCAAGAAAGATTTTTAAATGTGTTCTGACAGCAGATAGATAAAATTTCTAATATCTGTATTTACTGGGCCAACTCTGAGTATGATACTCTTGAACTGCTGCCATTTTTAAAATATTTTGTTCATTTGATTTAAATAAAAGAGGACCTAGGAAAACAAAAGGATAGCAGTGGAGCATAAAAACAGCTGAAGGCTGGAGCAAGAGTTCTATACCATAGAAAAATATTTGGTAAAGCCAGGAAAGGAAAGTCAAAACAGGAGGGAATTGCTGTGGGCATCAGAGTTAAATGAGTGGAATAAAATGAACTAAATGTTCCTGCAATTCTGGCAATTGAAATGGTATTTCTAGGGTCAGAGGGGATAACTGAGATTGGCCCTCTTCTTTTCACAGAATCCCAGAATGGTAGGGGTTGGAAGGGACCTCTGGAGATCATCTCGTCCAACCCTCCTGCTCCACCAGGGTCACCCAGAGCAGGGTGCCCAGGATCACATTGTTCATGTGGGTTTGGAATCTCTCCAGAGGAGACTCCACAACCTCTCTGGGCAGCCTGGGCCAGGCTCTGGCACCCTCACAGGACATCATTTTCTCCTCCTATTCAGATAGAACCTCCTGGGTTTCAGTTTATGCCCATTGCCTCTTGTCTAGTCTGTCACTGGGCACCACTGACAAGAGTCTGGTCCCATCCTCTTGACCCCCACCCTTAAGATATTGATCAGATCCCCTCTTGGTCTTCTTTTCTCCAGGTTGAACAGCCCCAGGGCTCTCAGTCTTTCCTCAGCACAGAGATGCTTCAGTACTCTCAGCATCTTCGGAGCCTCTGATGAACTCTCTCCTGTAGTTCCCTGTCTCTCTTGAACTGGAGAGCCCAGAAATGGACCCAGTACTCCAGAGGTGGCCTCCCTAGGTAAGAGTAGATGGGGAGGAGAACCTCCCTCAACTTGCTGGCCACAGCCTTCTTCATACACCCAAGAATGGGAGACTCCTCACTGCACAAGGGATGATGCCGATATGCGAAGTACTAGGGAAAGCTCACGCTTTCGCCTGTTACTTGTTAGTGCCAAGAACTCCATCTCATGGTGAGATCAAGCAGTGCAGCCATAGCTAAGCTACGGAAAAAAGGTAACTAACCTGTGATAATGCTTTTTCCTGAGTGCAGCTGATGCCTCCAATGAAGACCATGTTAGGCATTAGGGGCCTGGGGTACTCAAACACGAAGTCATATTTCATGAGCCAAATAGATGCGTGGCTGAGCAGCTCAAGCACCGTTGCCTCTTGCCGGAGGAATTCTTTGATCAAAGAATCATACTGTGAATAAAGCAGGCTGCAAGCCAGGGAACTGCTCAGGCTCGTGATGAGATTGCCCACACGCTGAGAGAACACCATGCGGTCCGTGTAGCGAGTGAAATGCCTAGGAACGTAAGAAGGAGGACTGGGACTTAGGGTAGCATGCAAATCTAGGCTGCACGGCAGTCCCCGTACAAGGTACACAGAAGGTAGGGAGAGATGTTCAGCCACTATCTGTCCACAGGGGAAAAAGGGATCCATAAAGACAGCATCAAATTTGCTTTCTTCAAGGTACTTGATCAGCTCTTTGTTAGACAGAAGACGTTTGCAGGAATCAAAGAACATGGTTGTAATATTTGCCATTTTTGAGACTTTGTCCAAGAAGGGTTGAGGTGTGAAACTCCTGTAGCCCATATTTTTAAATTCTGCCTCCACATACTCCTTGGTGTAAGACACAGAGTATGTTTTCATGGTATAATGCACTGATGAATCTATCCGCAAATTTACCTCTGGCGCAACCACCACAATTTCATGTCCCCTCTGACTGAGCCGCTGCACAACCGGGCGCATGCTGAGCCAGTGGCTGCCATCGATAGGTACAACCAGAAGCTTTCCACCATCAGAAAAGGTCCACAGGAGCAAGAAAAACACAACCCGGGAGGCAAGAGAATGAAATCCTGGGTTTGAAGAAGACATTTTCCTTGTTCTATCAGCAAAGTTTTAAATGGCCACAAAACTATCGTGGCAGAAAAGGATTGAATCGTGGGGTACTTTGCACTTTAATCTTAACTAAGGTAAGCGTTTAATTTTTAACAGACTGTATGTTTGTGGGCAGAAATGAGGGTGATTTCTAGATGTGAGTAAAGGTTGAGTTTATCATTTGTGTGCAGGGTGAAGCTTTAAGCAACTGGGCACTGAGGTAAAGTTGAATTCTTGAATGAACATTAGAGAATTCAAATATTCGAGGGAGAAGTGTCAAAAAGTTGGCAGCTTGTCACACTGAAAGGCTGAGCAAAGATATGAATGGGAGGTAATGCCTGACCCAGCAACAGCCACCTTACTAACATCCAATTAATGGTGAACTCCCTGCCTTGAGTCTGCATAGCTGACTGGACACAAAACTTGGCACAAAAGCATGAACTTTGGGTTACTTTTTGTTCTCAATCTAAACAAGAAGCAATGATTGATCGAGAGCTGATACTCAGTGGATTGATAAGGTTTAGCTTCAGATTTTTTCCTATACAATAGTGGTTGTCTGAGTGAAAGTTCTGAGTCTACGACATTAAACATGATGCAAGCTCAGTAGTAACTTTTGCTGTTGCAACACTGCTGTGGTCTGAACAGCAGAATAAACGACTGATATCTGCACTATTTACACAGCCCACCAGGGAGATTTACACGAGCCAGGGAGGGAGAGTAGATAGTTACACTCCTGAAGACTTCTTTTTTTCTAATCATCCTCTTACATGCTATTTTATATTGCTGCTTACACAAATCCATAGAATCCTAGAATAGTTTAGGTTGGAAGGGACCTTAAAGATCGCTTAGTTCCAACCCCCACCTCCCACTACAGCAGGTTGCTCAAAGCACCATCCAACTGGTCTTGAACACATCCAGGGATGGAGCATCTGTAACTTCCCTGGGCAACCTGTGCCAGTGTCTCACCACCCTCACAGCAAAGAACTTCTTCCTAAAATCTAATCTAAATCTAATCTAAATCTCCTAACATCTAATCTAAATCTTCTCCAGTTTGAAGCTATTACACTTTGTCCTATCACTACAAGCCCTTGTAAAAAGTCCCTCCACAGCTTTCTTTTCTTTTCACAGGCAAAAGGGTTCTCTCTACCATCTTTGATTGCAGACCCCTGATTTTGGGATATTCATCTGAATTACCAAGCTCTATGACCTGCCCTAAATACCTGGGTAGATACAGAGTTAGTTCCACAATTCCATTTTTTGTCCCGCAATTAATCAGTATTCCACTAGCATTTGAAAATTCAGTATGACCTAGAATCAATTTGTCATCTCTCTAGCTATAGCATACATGCCATGAGTGTCTAATATGATGGTGTTAAGCTTACAACGAGCCGAGCTATGCCGAGGCAGTTACATAGCTTAGACATTTTCACGTAAGCTGTCCCGGAGAAAAAACCTTCAGCTGTTTGCAGTGCAAATTTTGTGTGAGAAACAAATTTTGTGCTGAGTACAACTGTAATTTTTTCTAGAAGAGGAGAGTTATCAAAGCTTTTTTGACCAATGGAATGGTAGAAACTATCCACAAACTCTTGTGTGTAAGGCACAGAGTATGTTTTGCTGGTGAAAGTTTGTGAGATTTTCTCGAGCATTGTGGCATCAGGAATCACCACAATGATTTCATGCCCTCTTTCACAGAGTTTCTCCAGAACTGCATTCGTGCTCAGTGACTTCCATCCTGAGGCACAACCAAGAGCTTCCAACCTTCTGCCAAACTCTAGAAAGAAAGAAAAAGTCCAGCACCTATCTGGTACCTCCACATAACTGTCAGGGGGCTGTTGGCAGGAATAGAAATTAATTGCTCCTTACTTCTCCCAAGCAGCATATGAAAGAAAAATATAGTTGTGCCTCATTTATAAGCTGATGGTCTTTAATCTTTACCTCTGCAAAATGTTTACTAAGGCAGGTTGTTGGAGTTCGAAGATAACATTTTAAATGGTGATAAAAGCATTGATAAGAGAGCTATCAAGGGATCTAAAGCAAGAAGCATTTCCATGCATTTGAGTTATCTTATTTGATTCAGAGGGATTTGATTTGTAGAGGGATTTTTCTGGGTCAGGGTTGTTTCAAGTCAGTCACTATGCACTTGACTGTCCTGTATCAGATTCAAATCAGGAATCAACTTTTATGGCCACTGAGCTTCTCCAGAGAGCTTATAACACAAGAAGCATGTTGCGCTTTTGACTTGAAAGACCTAAACATCCAACTGCCTCTCTTCCACCCTTGCTCCAGGCACCCTTGTGCCTGGAGTTCACACAGGATGTTCTACACAGTAAGCAGGAGCTGGCACACCAAGCATTGGTGTCACCAGAGTTTGGGTAACATATTAACCAAACCCCTTTTTATATAAACGATGATGGAGCAAAATATGCAGTTCTTGCTCAAGAGGGGCCATAACGGTTTGTAGGTGAAAGGCTACAGGTCAAACAATTTTGAAAAATCTCAGTAATAGCTGCTTTTCAAAAGAAGTTAATAAGGCTTGGCTGTGATTTGAGCCAATGACAAGGGCCACATTTCTGTCCTGTGCTTACCAGAAGAGGAGAACGGAGTTTCTGAGCTGCTTCTGCATGTGCTGTGCTAAGACCTTTAGGGCAAACAAAAAACCTCAAAACCATATCGAAAGTCCTGTTCTCTGTAACATTTGACCACTGCCTAAAGCTACTTGATATAGAGCAACAGTAACAGAGACAGTCTTTTCTGGGTAGCAGGAAAGAGTACAATCGGGGGGAAAGAAACCCAAGTTTCTTTCCAAGAGATTTGATTTGAACATTTGGAAGAAGCTTTTTACCTCTGAGGTTTTGAAGGTTTGCCTGCATAACAACATGGCTGACATGGTCTGATGTGGGAGACATCAATCCCACTCCAAGGACTTGTTTAGATATTCAGATCAGGTTCATTTGAATGGGATTTTTAGTGTGTAAGTAGTCTCGAGAACCTGGGTTGAAGCTGCAGCAAATGATGTGATGGAAACCCAATGGGTGAAATGTAATGGAAACCCAATCTGTGCCTATTAACAACACAATGGCTTTCAATAGGGAGAACATGCAAAGGCATATGAAAACTTTCAGGATAAACCTACTAAAGAAGATTTGTGCTTAAAAGAAGTGCCTGACTAAGTAGATCTCATCTGCTGTTAAGGCATATTTCATGGAAAAGGTGGATGATAAAAGGCTACAAGTTTATAAAAGCAAAAGAAGGAATGGTAGCTGAGCAAGAACAATTGCTGGTGGGAGATAAAGCCATCATGCTCTCAGGTGACCAAGAAGGACAACAACTTCCTGGCTTACATCAGTGGCCAGCAGGACTAGGGCAGGGATCATCAACCTGTACTCAGCAGTGGGGAGGCTTCACCTCAAATCCTGGGTTCAGTTTTGGGCCCCTCTCTCCAAGAAGGATATTGAGGGCCTGGAGCATGTCCAGAGAAGGGCAATGAAGCTGGTGAAGGGTCTAGAGCCCAAGTATTGTGAGGAGCGGCTGAGGGACCTGGTGTTGTTCAACCTGGAGAAAAGGAGGCTCAGGGGAGACCTTCTTGCTCTTGACAACTCCCTGAAAGGATGTTGGTGCCATTTGGGGGATGGTGTGTTCTTTCAAGGAACAAGCAATAGGACAAGAAGAAATAGCCTCAAATTGCACCAGGGGAGGTTTAGGTTGGACATGAGAAAAATGTCTTCCATAAAAGGGTTGTCAAGGCCTGTCCCAGACTGCCCAGGGCAGTGGTGGAGTCCACATACCTGGAGGCACTTCAAAGCCATGTAGATGTGGTGCTGAGGGGCGTGATTTAGTGGTGCTGGTTTAATGTTTGGACTTGATGATTTTCAAGGTCTTTTCCAATCAAAATCATTTTATGTGGTCTTTCAGTTCTGCTAATGTTTCAGCCAAGCATGAATTATCTGTGTTACACTAACATAAAATACTATAAAACAACACTGAAGAAGTAAAAAAAAAAGAAAAAAAACCCTAAACCAAACCCTTACAGCTAACCACTGGAATTTGAGCAACATGGAAACATCCTTTCACATGTATATGAATGACTTCAGCGACTGATGTGTACAAGTTCAACCTATTCCAAAGGCAAAGGTGAAAAAAGATAATCTATCTGGAAAATGCAAAGGTAAAGTGCAGAGTTGGGTGCTGAGGTTGTATGCTGGAAATGGCACAGTGAATATCACGAGTTAGGGGAATCCAGGATTCCCTCTTTTGTAAGTCTACTAATCCTGACAGTCAGAATGTCCTTCTTATTAACCACCCAAATCCTTTTTAAATTCATAGATTTTTGCTGGAAAAAAAAAACAAAACAACCAAAACCTGCTGTCATTGAGAGGCAGACTTTAGGGTTTTTGTTTGCTTGGTGTGAAAAAGTGTTCCCTTTTGTTTGAAGTGGCCTGCTGCCACTTCATTTCAGTGTTAGTCACAGGTCAAATACTGTGAGACACTGCATTATCGGTTCCCCTTCCTCCTTTGCTACACTTTTCAGGATTTTCCAGACCTCTGTCGCAGATTCTCTGTCATAGTTCTTTTTATAGGTTTAGCCATATGGCTTATTCCATCTCTGCTTTTCTAGACTGAATGCCAAGTTTGAATTCTCTTAAAACCACTTCATTTTTACTGTGTGAGATTAGGGTTTTTTTTTGAAAAATAAGCCCTATTTCACTGTTTAGTTCACCTGTTTGACTGTGGTAAGTCAATATAAAATCCAACATTCATTTTATAAGAAGCAAGTAACCTAACTTACACTTTATTTTTATGATGGCAGCTGATACTTCAAATAAGGAGCATCACTGGCCTGTTATATGCAAAAAA
>VWZY01003450.1:129666-143212 GCA_013399075.1 Chloroceryle aenea
AAAGAATACCACAAGCTGCCTTATGAAGGTCATAAAAGTGCAAAAGCAAAGATATGCTGCTGGGATGGGGTAACCCCATGCCCCAGGACAGGCTTCACTCCAGCTGGACAGATAGAAGCTCTGTGGAAAATGACCCGTGGTCTCTGTGGACAAACAGTGAATATGAGGCACCACTGTGCCCTTGCAGCCACATCCTGGGTTGCATGAGTCAGAGCAGCCAGGTCAGCAGCCAACAGATTGAGAGAGGTGGTCATTCAATATCTGAGAGAGCTGGCGGCATATACCCAGTTTGGGGCTCTCCATTACAAGACATACATTGATGTCCAGCAAAAGTCAAGAAGCTGGTTAAGAAGTGGGGACTGCAACGTACAAAAAGAGACTGTGAAAGATGTGCTTGTTCAGGAGAATTCAGAAGAGAAGGCTAAAAGGCAATCTTATTTCTGCCTTTCCCTACCTCAGTGGAAGGGCATAAAGAAAACAAAGCTGTACTCTTCTGAGAGACTGATAGTGACAGGACAAGAGGCAACAGACATAAGCTGCAACACGGAAAATTCAAACTGCGTATAATAATTGGATATAACAATAAATGGGATATAATACAGTGTTTTCACTATAAGAATCATAGCAGATACTCAGAACTTGACAAGACATAGAATGGAGCATCCTGAATGAAGTGGACCTGCTTTGACTGGGAGGTTGCCTGAGACACCTGCAAATGACATTACAATCAAAGTGCTTTATAGGTCTGTGACAATTCAAAACAGAGAGAATACTTCTTTAAAGAAAAAAAAAAAAGACAGGAATGTAGAAGAAATCTTCAAGGACAAGTGGATGACAGGATGAATGATGGTCTTCTCAAATGAAAGTCTGCCTTGCACCACAATAGTCCTGAGCAAAGAGGGCTTGAGCAACTTGACCTAATATCAAAGCTGTCTTTGACCAGAGGCATATGACCAATGGGGGTTTCCCCAGAGCTGTATAAATTTAAAACAATTTCTCTGTTTTCATACTGTGATATTTTGATGCCTTCACTGAAAGGAATACTGAGACCTCTTCACAAAGCAAAAGGATTTTGAAATCCTTTTACCCACAGAAAGAGACCTTTATAACAAAAGCTATGTCATGACTTTACAGAGTATGCAAAAACCTGCCAGAGTGACAAGAAAAAAAAAACAGTTTACAACCCATCTGAGCTTCTTGTAAGCACAGTTTAGTTCACTAACCATAAGAATCTCTTTCATGACTATTTGACTAACTCATCCTCAACAGGAACTTAACTCCTATCTGCAATACAAAATTCCACCCTTGTGAACACAGAAACCTGTCAGAGTAGGAATTAACAAAAGAGCATGACCCACCTGAGACAGCTTCTTGTGAGCACAGTTTACTCCTCCAATTGCAATGATGTTGGGCATCAAAGGTCTTGGATAATCTAACACAAAATCTAACCTCATGAGCCAAACAGAAGCCTGGCGTAAGAGATCCGGCACAGTCACATCCCGCTGGAGGAACTCAGAAGCCAGTTTTGCAAATGGTTGAAAGAAAAAATCACAGAGAAAATAGTTGGGAATGTCGAATAAGAGATTCTTCACCCGCTGGAGAAAGTTCATATGGTCTGTGTGCTCTGTGAATGGCCTGGGGACATAAGAAGGTGGATTGGGACACCGAGTGGCTTCAAAATCTAAACCACATGGTATTCCTCTTAAAAAAAATACAGAAGGCAATGAAAGATGCTCAGCCAGTATCAACCCACAGGGTACTACAGGGTCTGTAAAGAGAGCATCAAACTTGCTCTCCTCAAGATACCTGACAAACTCTTTGTTGTACAATAGATGTGAACAGCTGGATATTGAGAAATCAGAGAGTCTTTTCATACCTTCATATATTCTAAGGAACCTTTCCAGAAAAGATCCTTCTTCAAGTATAACTTTTATGAATCCCTGGAAATTTTCTTCCATCTCTTCCTGTGTGAAAGGGACAGGGTGTGTTTTCAAAATAAAATTCTTTGATGGTTTTATGTATAACGTGGTTTCAGGTGCAACAACAACTATTTCATGTCCCTTCTGACTGAGACCGTCCAACACTTCCCTCATGCTGAGCCAATGACTCCCGTCCACCGGCACCACGAGCAGCTTCCCACCAGCAGCCAAGCTGAGTATGCACAGGAGCAAAATCATGGTCACTGTGACTTGTGGATGAGCACTAAGCACCGAGGCCATTTCTGCAGAATTCTGCTGAGTGCCACCCAGAAACAAAACCACTGGCAGCACTGAAACTACAGCACCAGCTCCACGCTTTTAAGCAGTCAGTGCTAGAGTTGAACTATTGATCCTTGGAGGTATTTGCTGTGTGGTAAATGTATAATCATTCACTTGATAAAAGTCCACACAATAAATGCCACAATCTGTGAACTCCAGTGGTTGTTGGTTTGTGGTGTATGCACTTGGAGAGCTCCCAACTGTTTCAAGAAGTGTCTCACACCTGAGAGGTCAGCATAATCCCCAAGTCTGCATCCAGACCCTCAGTGCCAGCCATGCTCTGCTGGACATGTCACATCAGCCCTGCTCCCTGGCTTCGCTCAGTAGGGCTGGCTTTGGAACATGGAAAGAGCTTTTAGGGTTTTCTAGGCCATCCCAGGGAACTTCTCCTAAGACAAATCCAACACCTTGTCCTACTGTCCACAAATTCTGACCATCCCTTTGGGTGGTGGATACAAGGCCGCATCACAGACCTTCACTAGAAGAAGATGAGAGTTTCTCTTCAACTGAGCTGACTTTATAAGTGAGAAGGTATAGCTGCCTGCAAGGAAAATGGGAAGTGAGGAAGAAAGTGATAAAAAAAGAATCTCTTTCATGACTATTTGACTAACTCATCCTAAACAGGAACTTAACTCCTATCTGCAATACAAAATTCCACCCTTGTGAACACAGAAACCTGTCAGAGTAGGAATTAACAAAAGAGCATGACCCACCTGAGACAGCTTCTTGTGAGCACAGTTTACTCCTCCAATTGCAATGATGTTGGGCATCAAAGGTCTTGGATAATCTAACACAAAATCTAACCTCTTGAGCCAAACAGAAGCCTGGCGTAAGAGATCCGGCACAGTCACATCCCGCTGGAGGAACTCAGAAGCCAGTTTTGCAAATGGTTGAAAGAAAAAATCACAGAGAAAATAGTTGGGAATGTCGAATAAGAGATTCTTCACCCGCTGGAGAAAGTTCATATGGTCTGTGTGCTCTGTGAATGGCCTGGGGACATAAGAAGGTGGATTGGGACACTGAGTGGCTTCAAAATGTATACCACATGGCATTACCCATAAAAAAGCCACAAAAGGCACTGAAAGATGATCAGACAGTAATCTGTCCACAGATTACTACAGGTTCTGTAAAGACAGCATCAAACTTGCTCTCCTCAAGATATTTGAGAAGCTCTTTGTTCTACAGTAGGTGTGCACAAGTAGAGAGCGAAATGAGAGAGATACTTTTCAGTCTCCCATATACTTTAAGGAACCTTTCCAGAAAAGATCCTTCTTCAAAAAACAACCAGTGAAAAAGAATGGGTGCTCCTCTTCACCTTTTCCTTTGTGAATGGTATTGAATACATTTTCACAATGAATTTATCTGATGGTTTTATATGTACATTTATTTCAGGTGCAACGATGGCTATTTAATGTCCCTTCTGACTGAGACCACCCAATACTTCCCACATGCTGAGCCAAGGACTCCTGTCCACCGGTACCACCAGCAGCTTCCCACCAGCAGCCAAACTGAGTATGGACAGGAGCAGAACCAGCATTACTTTCACTTGCAGGTGAGCACTAAACACTCAGGCCATTTCTGCAGATTTCTTGTGAGTGTTGCCCAGAAAGAATATCCCCGTCTCCAAGTTTTTAAGCAATCTGTGCTATGCTTTCTCCGGTTGATCTTTAGACTTATTTGCTGTTTGGTAAATGTATAATCATGGATTTGGCAAAGATGGATTAAAAGGCATTTACGTTCAGCCACTTTGGCAGACAGTAATCAGAGAAGCAGTTAGACTGGGAAACACCCACCTCTTTCTGGTGGAGGAACACTGGGTTTTAAGTAAATATGGGATCCTTCAAACAAGTCATCTTCTCAAAAGGGCTAATGTTTATTTTCCTAGCAAGAATTTTCAGTGTAAGAAAATTCCTCCCCTCCTGTCTGTTCAAATCCTTTTCTCTTTTTAAAAGATTAGAAAAACATTAATCCTTCACATGGGACATGGTCTGGTTTCTTTATCAGTTTTGTATCTTGACACTGTAATGAAAATGGAAAAATGTCTATGGANACTGAGTGGCTTCAAAATGTATACCACATGGCATTACCCATAAAAAAGCCACAAAAGGCACTGAAAGATGATCAGACAGTAATCTGTCCACAGATTACTACAGGTTCTGTAAAGACAGCATCAAACTTGCTCTCCTCAAGATATTTGAGAAGCTCTTTGTTCTACAGTAGGTGTGCACAAGTAGAGAGCGAAATGAGAGAGATACTTTCCAGTCTCCCATATACTTTAAGGAACCTTTCCAGAAAAGATCCTTCTTCAAAAAACAACCAGTGAAAAAGAATGGGTGCTCCTCTTCACCTTTTCCTTTGTGAATGGTATTGAATACATTTTCACAATGAATTTATCTGATGGTTTTATATGTACATTTATTTCAGGTGCAACGATGGCTATTTAATGTCCCTTCTGACTGAGACCACCCAATACTTCCCACATGCTGAGCCAAGGACTCCTGTCCACCGGTACCACCAGCAGCTTCCCACCAGCAGCCAAACTGAGTATGGACAGGAGCAGAACCAGCATTACTTTCACTTGCAGGTGAGCACTAAACACTCAGGCCATTTCTGCAGATTTCTTGTGAGTGTTGCCCAGAAAGAATATCCCCGTCTCCAAGTTTTTAAGCAATCTGTGCTATGCTTTCTCCGGTTGATCTTTAGACTTATTTGCTGTTTGGTAAATGTATAATCATGGATTTGGCAAAGATGGATTAAAAGGCATTTACGTTCAGCCACTTTGGCAGACAGTAATCAGAGAAGCAGTTAGACTGGGAAACACCCACCTCTTTCTGGTGGAGGAACACTGGGTTTTAAGTAAATATGGGATCCTTCAAACAAGTCATCTTCTCAAAAGGGCTAATGTTTATTTTCCTAGCAAGAATTTTCAGTGTAAGAAAATTCCTCCCCTCCTGTCTGTTCAAATCCTTTTCTCTTTTTAAAAGATTAGAAAAACATTAATCCTTCACATGGGACATGGTCTGGTTTCTTTATCAGTTTTGTATCTTGACACTGTAATGAAAATGGAAAAATGTCTATGGAACTTCATTCCCATGAAATGTCTCATTTTGGAAGGATGAAGTAGGGGCTGGAAGGAGGGAGGACAAGGGCATGTTTTTTTGCCATCTGTATTTAAAGCTGGATTATCAACTCAGGACTACCACTCTAGATCACTCCAGAAAGAGATGCCCCAGGGTGATGAAGACAAACAACATTAATACATAGGCAGGATTTGCAGACAGTCAGCCTTAATGATGAAAATTATTGCACAGAAGTAAATTTGACAGCATAGCATTTTAGTACAGATGTTGATAGTGTGCATATGTATCTTTTTAAGGACATTACCAAACTGCTGCAGCTCTAGGTACATGCTTTCTAGTGAAACTCTTCAGAAGGCAGCATAAACTGTTACAGATGCCTCAGGACTGGCTAGCAGCTACAAAAAACTTCCCATTTCACAGAAAATTGTGGTGAAAGGAGAAGCCTAGACTAACAGAGGAATCACAACATTACCTGCCAACTGACTGCGTTCTGACACTTTATTGCTAAATTATGAAAGGATGCTTCTATTAACATAAAAGATTCACTGGTTTTAAATATGCAGTTATGAACTATTTCCACCTAGCCCAAGAGAACTACTGTGTAAGCACAAATTATTAGATCCTGCTAATCCTGTAGAAGAGTTCCTGCAAGACTGAGAGGGGATGAAAATCAACAAATTTTTCACCTATTTTCTGTCTTTACAACATACCTTATTGTACATATAAATCCCACAAACTCATGTCCACGGTTCCATACACACAGACCATTTGCAAACAGCATTCTCCCTTCAAATGTGAATATATTTATCAAGAAAGTCACTGACCTGAGATAGTGTTTTTTTCTTTCCACAATTTATACCTCCAATAAAAACCATGTTGGGCATCGCTGGCATGGGATACTCAAAAACAAAATCCATTCTTTTAAGCCAAATGGATCCATGGCTTAAGAGCTCCTTCATTGTTACTGATCTGTGAAGAACATCTGAGGCCAGAAGTTCAAAGGGCAAGTAAGCAAAATTGCAAAGAAAGGATTCTGCTGACTTGAGAAATAAGTTTTCCACACGCTCGATAAATGTCATGTGATCTGAGTTGTCTGTAAATGTTCTTGGGATGTAGGAAGGAGGGTCTGGACACTGAGTAGCCTGCAAATCAAAACTGCAGGGGAGTCCCCGTAAAAAGAAAACAGATGGTATAGAGAGATGCAAAGCCAGTATTTGTCCACATGGTACAATAGGATCCATAAGAACAGCATCAAATACATATCCTTCAAGATACTGTATCAAATCCTTATTGAGTAGTAAACTGCTACAGGAGGAGACGTAGAGCTCGGAGATGACTTGAACTTTCTCATAAAGTGCAGCAATTCTTTGAAGAAAAGGTCTTCTCTTAAAGAGATCATTTGCAAATGAATGCAACCTCTCTCCCAGTTCTTCCCTGGTTAAAGGCACTGGGTATGTTCTGAGAGTGTAATATTCAGATGCTTTCACGTTCAAGTTTACTTCTGGTGCAACAACGACAATTTCGTGCTCTTTCTGGCTGAGGGCCACCAGCAATGAGCGCATGCTGAGCCAGTGACTCCCATCCATTGGCACCACCAGCAGCTTTCCACCAGCAGCCAAGCAAAACAGAGACAGGAAAACCAAAACCCCCGCAAGGACTAAGTAACTGCATTTACTTACATGAGCCATGTTCCTGGAAATCCAATGTCTGCTCATGTTCCCTGACCTATATAGACTCACAGACCCCGTCCCGATTCTCGCATTCCTCCTTAACGATCTTGCTTTCCCAGCAAAACCAATCACCAGTAACCATTCAAGCCATTGAATCGCTTAAGGGACATGATAAAGCAGCTTGGGTTGGGCAGAACTGTAACTGATACATGAAGCTCCCTTGGGATGGGTCCTTCCTGACTGATTCCTTGCAGTGATTGATATTAGATTCAAAGTAAAATTAGGATTTGCAAAAACAAAATCCCAGGACTTGGAATAGTGCTGGCACTTGGAAATAACTGGGATTGATGAAAGCAGGTATTGAAATGCTTTTCTTTCTTTCTTTCTTTCTCTCTTTCTCTCTTTCTCTCTTTCTCTCTTTCTCTCTTTCTCTCTTTCTCTCTTAGAAACATTTTACATCTGTTCTAAAGTGCTTGTCAGGTTTATATTTGAAAACACCTGGACCAGGTAAAACACTAGGCACAAATTTATTACAATAATCATCACTGCAGCAGAAGCTTGCACTGGCAAAGGAAAAACACCAAATCTGTGCTGTCATTCATGACGCTTCTTTGTTCTCATCTTGATCTATCTCTCTGTGCCTCTCATCTGCTTCTTCGAGGAGCAATAGGAAGGAAAAGCCACTGAGTTCCCCTTCTACTTGGTTAAATACAGGAAAGACCGGACAGAAGTAGCCAGTAACAGCCCTCTTGTTTCAGGCTAGGAATTGATTTTAAATGATAAGAGACGGTGTTATTACTTCAGAATCAAAAATAACAGTAAGATCCTATGTCTGAGTAGTTGACAAGTACTTGTAATAAGCTTGTCAAGCCACTGGATTGTATTGTGCTGTGTAACTGTGTTGATGCAGAGGCATTGTGGGAAGAATACAAGAAATCAGGACTGAAGAATCAATCCCTCAGCAATAAATATTGCTGCTGGACTATGATCTTTAGTCCCCGAGCAAGATGAGAGTGAGAGTGAGCTTTGTACTCAGAGGAAAGTCTGATTTTAATCCAGAGCTGCCACATGGCCTCACCTGAAAGCAGGATGCTGCTTTCCCAGAGTTTTGACTGGGTTTGTCTCTGAAGGAACCATCAAGTAGCTCTGATGCTCAGAAGAGATAGGAAAAAGCACCACCCTGATAAAAGTGACCTTGGGGGGGTAGGGGCTGTGGCTGATGGCAATTTGAAAGAGACTTTTGTGAAAAAGAAAGATATGAACTCTAGCAACTCAACAGAAATAAACGGTACTTTGAATTCAATGGAACTTTGAATGGGAAGCATCAGGTGAAGCACTGGGAGGAGTAAAACAAAGCCCGAGGGCAGTTGAGGTTGGCTCTGGGGAAGGTGTTCCAGGCTCGGAAAATGCAAAGCTATTTTCTTGTGAAGCTTCAGTCCTTCAGGTTCACAAAGGCCTTTGAATTTGGGGGAAGAGTTAAGAGTGGTGACAAGCAGGAAGAATCCATTTCATCAGTAAGAGTGGTGATAGGAGGATTCCATTCCCTAAGGCTCAGGGAAGTCTGGCAAGTGAAAAAAGTTCAAGGGGACAAGAAAGGAGATTCTGTTTACTTGTAAGTACCATTTGCAAAGGATAATATTTTATTCTTTCTAGGAAATAATGTGATTTGCTGCTGAAATGGCTGGATGATACTAACTACAGATGCATCATCTGCTGAGGAGAGCTGTTTCCTCCCATATCTCCTTTTCCACCTGATTTCTGGGTTCACATGAGGCTGTTCTACTTAAAACACAAGCAAGCAAGAATGCAGCAACAAGTTACCGTACATCACATGCATCCCTTTATCAGGTACTTTTTTGACCACAGATACCCAAGCAATCACCCATCAACAGCCCCTACCATTCTATGATTCTATGATTCTTTCCTTTTGTTCCACAACCTCAGCTGGTGTTAAGCATAACAAACATTTCCCTATCCAAATTGGACGTCTCCTAAAAATGCAGTTGAGAATTAAAGTGCCTATTTTTTTGTGATAGAAGCTGTTCTTAGGCCAAAACCTCCACCACAAAATATGAACCTTCAACTCAAATCTAAGACTGATGTTACAGAAAAGAAAGAGCACATGGTTCTATGTCACATAACCCAGGGAGTTTTTTCTGACTGGATAAATGCTCTTGAAAAAATACACCACTGCCACTTATCTGAGGCAAAGAATTTTTGTAAGAGCTGTTGCAATTCCCCTGTGCTTTTTACATTAATTCCTGGCTAAAACAGTGTTTGTGTACCTGACTTCAGCTCTAATTAAACACAGCATAGCATGGGATTCTCTCACTGAGCAAAATCCCCGTGTTGGGTAGACTCAGGGGAAGGAGGTAGAATCACATCTTGTTCTCCTGGTCTGCTTTTCTTGTGGATTGTCTGTACAGAAAGTGTAAATCTAAATTATATCTTTAGGTAAGAAACATCCATATCAAACACATTATTAAACCTCACTCAGTACATGCAGGTGTCTGCTTGCCAGACCTTTTCCCTTGTTAGACATTTCCCAGCAAGTCACTGACCTGAGATAATGGTTTCTTCCGTCCACAGTTTATGCCTCCAATGAAAATCATATTGGGCATTACAGGCATGGGATAGTCAAAGACAAAGTCAAGTCTTTTCAGCCAAATGGATCCATGACTTAAAAGCTGTGTAATTGTCATTGGCTTTTGGAGAAACTCTGAGGCCAGGCTTTCAAATGGAGAAAAGACTATACTGCACGTGAAAGACTCGGAAATGGTAATCAGGAAGTTCTTCACTCTCTCAGAGAACGTCATATGATCTGTATTAAGTGAGAACATTCGTGGGACATAGGATGGCGGGTCCGGACTCTGAGCAGCATAAACATCTATAGCACATGGGACACCCCTCAAGAAGAAAACAGTAGGGATAGAAAAGTGCAAAGCAATTATCTGTCCGCAGGGTGTCAGAGGATCTGTAAAGATGGCATCAAATTTACTTTCTTCAATGTATTTCATCATCTCTTTGTTGTGAAGTAAGGAACTGCAGAAAGCTTGAAACATGGCAGAGCTCTTTCGGAAATTATCCCAAGTAGTCAAAAATCTCATCAGGAGAGGCTCTTCTCTAAAACAATCTGCACTGAATGAGCGCATAAGTTCTTTCATCTCATCCTTTTTGAGAGGCACAGGATATGTTTTCAGTTCATATATCCTGGAGGAATCTATCATCATTTTGCTGTCTGGTGCGATAACAACAATTTCATGCCCTCTCTTGCTCAGCTCAGCCAGCACTTCCTTCATACTAAGCCAGTGGCTGCCCTCCATCGGGATCACCAGCAGCTTCCCAGCAGCAGCAGGACCCAGGTAGCACAAGAAGGGGAGCAGTGCTGCCACCAGCATGGTGCAAGATGTCTGGACAGGAGCCTATGCACAGGGACAGGGCCAGGCTTGTTGGCCAGCTTTTGTAGCTGTGCTCTGCCTATGCAAACATCCTACTTGGCACACTTTCTAAACCATGCTTCTGCCCTTTTGACTTGCCTCACATTTCAGATGTTCACAGGTTTGCACACAACTGAGTCACAGTAGGAGGTTAACTATTATAAAAGGTTGAGATGAGGTTTGTATTTCAAAATCGAACTTGCATCAGCATGAGAAAGGTGTGTCTCTTACCAGAGTTCACTAGCCCAAGCTGACATTACAGCCCAATGACTCAGCTTCTCTTCATCTTCCCATAGTAGGAGCACAGCCTCAGGACACTTCTTAGTATCAGCAACACATCAACTTCAGCTGACATTTACAACAGGCTCTGAGTTGCATGGGAATCCATGACAGAAATGCAGAGGGGATGGAGAGAAACACTGCCGAGCCCATGTGGCAGTACTGCATATATAAATAATACACTAACACGGCTTTTCCATCTAGCTTTGGAGATCTCTATGCCACTGAAGGCTGACACAGTTGTCACAGAGTAGGAATTTGTTGGGGTGTTGTATTTTCGGTTCTAATGAAGCTGAGGCAAGTTGTACAGTGAAACATTACTTAAATATTAGAAATAATGCTAAACTATCTGGGGTTTGTTTGTTTGTTTGGTGGGTTTTTGTTTGTTTGTTTGTTTTTATTTTTAGTAACCAAAACCATTTGGTACAACTGAGGAAAATTACTTTTTTTTTTTTTTTATATTGATGAATTTTTTTAAAGACAAGTAGCCAACAAATAATTTTTCCCCATATCTACATGTAACTTTCATCTAAACTCTTATCTTACTGGGTCTAAAATCAAGTTGCAAAACAGCAGTTCACCCTTGTGCCTCAGATAACATAAACCAACAACAGCTTCTAATTCATGAAATCCCAAGTTTATGTCAGTTCAGTTCATGACTGAAACAGTTCATCAGATCTGTGGGTCCAGATTCTTCTTGGCTGTACTTTGTTGGGTTTTCAAATGTTGGTGATAACCTCTTACCTTAAAGTTTGTAAGTCGGTGGCTGGGCAGATGCCTTTGGGATACAATTCATTCCTCCAGGGCATTCAGAGCTCTGTGTTGCTGGTGGAGCTTGCTTTCACATGCAGGTTCTGCAGGCATATTTTCAAGCCTGGTGGGAAAGCCCTGACCTTATTGAGAACCCACCTTCCAAAAAGAGCAGCCAGCTCCATCACCCATGTTATCCCCATATTGGTAGTTTACAACGTAATGGGAATTTTCCAACATCTCAGTAGAAGGTGATGCACAGAAACAGGTGTGTTGTTCATAACCTCTGAAAAGGCTGTCAGATGAACACTAGAAGAAGATGCAGTCAAGCTAGACTGACAAATGAAGAAAGACAGTCATGCATGGCCCATGTGGGGCTTTTGCAGACATCTGCTGGGGTCTTTAGTATCCGATCAGCCATCTTGCCCACTCCTGACTCCAAGGCCTTTTGAAAGACTCCTTGTGAGCATGCTACTCCTTTTCCTTCAGTTGAATGTATATGAACAGAGTGAACCAGGTGGCACTAGAGATGGTCCTGGTAAGAGGATTGGCTCTGTCATTTCCAGTACAAGCACTAAGCATATTGATCTGGACAAAAGTGGAGGGTATCAGGGCTTTCTTCTACTCTACTCTATCTCAGTAGTATGTGCAAGTTGCAATACTTGAATATCCCTTTCCTCCTTTCCATCTGCTATAGAATATTCCGTACTTGATTCAGAGATGTGGTTGGGACACAAAAAAACTAAATGGGAGTTTACATAAGACATCCACACCCAGAAAAGGTTAATACCTAATTAAATAACAATTTTGCATCAGGCTGGATTTCTCATTATCTTTCTATCTTTAAATATAAAGGTGTTCTTAGTTAGGTTTTGAGGTAAGGATGCTTAAACATTTCTGTTCTTGACTTTTCAATTAAAAAAAAACCAACAAAGTAAAATTTTATACCTGAGAGAGTTTTTTCTTCTGATCACAGTGTATCCCACCAATAAAAACCATGTTTGGCATCACTGGTGTTGGGAACTCGAATACAAAATCGTATCTCATTAGCCAAACAGATCCGTGGCTTAGAAGGTCTGTAGCTGTCACTTTCTTCTGAAGAATCTCGTATGCAAGTTCTTCAAACAGAGCGAATATAGGCTTACAGTAAATGAACTCCAGCATGCGGACCAGCATGTTCTTCACACGTTGAGCAAATGTCATGCTGTCTGCATTATTTAGGAAGAGTCTGGGGACATAGGAAGGAGGCTGTGGACACTGGGCAGCTTCCAAATCTATACCACAAGGTAATCCCCGCAAAAAGTAGACAGAAGGGACTGAAAGATGCTCAGCAATTACTGGTCCACACATCAGAATTGGATCCATAAGAACCACATCAAATCTGTGCTCTCTTAAATACTGCATCAAGTCCTTGTTGTGCAACAGGCTCTTACAGTTGATGTAAAAGTATTTGGAAATTTCTAGCATGCTCTGATACATTGTAATAATATTCTTCAAAACAGATTGTTCAATAAAATGATCATTAACAAATGACTTGAACCCAATAGCTAAATCTTCCTCTCCATAAGGTATGGGATATACTTTCACTGTATAACTCTGAGACTCCTTTGGCTTCAAATACAAACTTGTTGACGGTACAACTACAACAATTTCATGTCCATTTTGCTGGAGTTTCTCCACCAATGGGCGCATGCTGAACCAGTGACTTCCATCCTGAGGTATCACCAGGATCTTTCCACCTTCAGCAAAGATTAATGATGATGTCAGAAGAAGAAATATCCCAGGACATTGGTAAAAACACTGAAATGAAAGAGCCATTTTGGTGGAAGCAAACCAGAGTTCTGCTCTGGAGGGATCCGACACAGTCCTGTATATGAAGGTTTCATGAAAGCTTTAACTTTCCTGCGGGAAACTGACTAACTGCAGTAATAAATATTTAACTTCCAGGGAATGGGAGACTGTTCTTGGAAAAAGATACCCTTTGTACTTTTTGTTAATATTTAAGCTTGGAAATTCTTTCCTTTCTCTTTTTTTTTTTTTTTTTTTTTTCTTTTTTTTTTTTTTTTTTCTTT
>VWZY01003450.1:143246-153403 GCA_013399075.1 Chloroceryle aenea
TTCCTTTCCTTTCCTTTCCTTTCCTTTCCTTTCCTTTCCTTTCCTTTCCTTTCCTTTCCCCAGGGATGTCATCTTGTCATAATAATTGTTGTTAATACCGCTGACTTGAAAGTACCCAGTGAGAAAATAAGACTGGTTTTGCTTTCAAAAGACAGCCTTTAAAATGCACAGAGCGGAAGGAGTGGAAATTGCAACACCATTTTCTTTAGGGACTAGCCTAACAGAGAACACCTAACCAGTGTTAGGTGTTCCACCTCCTGGAAGAAGTCAAACCTGCATGTGCTATGATTATATTAGAGCTACCAGGATGTGCCACACAATCCCAAATCTGAGGAGGAAAAAAAGCAATCCTTTTTTTTTTTTTCCTTCCCCATGGTACTAGACACAAAAAAAACCCAACTAAATGATGGGTTCAGGGCAAGTGAAGGGAAAGGAGGCCAGCATAGACTTTGTGGGACAAAAAGAAGGAACCTTGGTCTTTGGTCACTGTCCTGAAAAGCCTTTTTATTGTGATCAAAACAAAATTTAGGAGATGTGATATCTTTTACTGATCTCACTGATAAAACACACATGGAAAACCCCAACAAGCAAACAAGGCTTCTGAGCTCTCCTCCTTTCACAGATGTAGGTGACAACATAAGCAACCCTATAGAAATGTCTCCTGGAACCCTTCAGCTATGGGTCCTGACAGACTTCCCTTCCTTCCAGAGTGCTTCTAAGCAGCAGCTCAGCTTTGATGAGAAGAGAGATCTTCTCTTAGTTAAATTAGCCAGGAACTTGGTAGCTGGACCTATGGGTTTGAATCCACAAGCTGTCCTTAGAAGTCATGTTTTCTAAGGGAGGAACTGAATGAGAAAAGAGAATTCAGTAGTAAACAGAAAACATATAAACAGACAAAGAAAGGATGAAGTTCTTAGGTTAGCTGAGGCAAACTGGGTAATTTTTATTCTGAAAATTAACAGACTGGGTCATTTTTCCAAATAACATGATAGGTTTACATGTATTGTTTATTATGCAGGGGCACCTGGACCCCATCCAGGTTTGAAGTGTGTGGTGCTAATTACCAACTCCTGTTATATGTGCAAGTGAGAAGCAGGGTAGGTTGATGACCAGAGGTCTCAAAGAGTGAGAGCCACTTGTTAGTCTGGAGGAGAGGCTTCCCACTGAAGAACATCAATTTTATGTTAAGTTTTGTGTGACCCAAGACTGTAGATTTGTTTTCTTTTCAGGAGTATCTCTTACAACAAGGTTTGTGTGTGTTACTCCAGGGTGGCTCTTTGTGCTCACAAGGAGCATTATGGTGATGGAGCAGCACTGACCTTGCATTCAAAGAGCTTTGAGGTGTTGAGGCTGCTTGGACACCGAGCCATAACCAGGTTGAAGGTTATGGGTGCAGGTGTGCTTCCCCCTTCCCCTAAGGTTGCTTCAGCTGGAAAATTTGTTTATAGATCTCTCAAACTGTTTATAGATTTTTGTCAGCAGGGATGCTTGTGTCACCCCTTCTGTTTTGAGTAGATATGGAGATGAGCTGGCACCTGCCTGCCCAGGATGAGATAGTGTGTAGGCTGTCTGTCATGACTTCAGAAGGAAAACCTCCCTTAAAAGTCATGGTGTGTTGCCTGCAAGTTGGAAAGTAACTTTACTGGGAGATTCTGCGGTAGCAAGAAGCAGCCAGCAGGTAAGCCACTCACAGAACACAGATCCTTTCTAGGGCAGTGAACAGAAATCACAGGAAAATGATAGCACATGAACTTGAAATTAATAACTGTATCTGAACAGAATGGCAAATGAATTTTAAGGCTGCCCAGGTAACTGTAATGGGAACACTTCCTAACATTTGTAGGGCGATGTGTTTGATATTTATAAACATAATCCTTTTATAGCCTATCTAGATTTCCGCACACAGACCTCTGTCAAATGCTGTACTGTAGACTCACATTAGAGGAAAGTGTTTTAATTCAACCAGATTATATTAAAAGGGAAACTAAGGCAGTACTTCTGTACAATGTGAGGAATTTTTGTCAGAAGAATTGTGTTTCACAGCTTCCCTCAGTATCTCCTTTTCAAAATATGGGAGGTGGAGGGATGTGGACAAGAGCAAACTGAAGAGGACAACAAGATGAACTGTTTGGTTAGAGCAGCCTTTCTCAGGCCAATACATAATGTGCGTTGAAGATGTACAATGCATGATGGTTAAAGCTGTTGTGCAAATTAACAGTACCCACAGGCATGACGGGATCCCTTCTGAGGTCACACAAAGTGAAGCTGGGGTTGCACAGGCTTTTGAAAAGCATGCCTCTCTGTATCAGGTATGTGCACCCACTTTGGTACTGCTGACTGTACTCTTTGGCTTCTTGGCTAAGTCTCTGAATTCCACTTTAACTGCATATTTCAGAGGACTAGTTAGAAATGTCTCCTTATCAGAGCTTCCCAGGTGCTGCTGGGTATGGCAGGAGGGTTTTAGTACAGGACCTGTTTTCTTGAACCATGTGCTGGAGGGACAAACCACAGGGGTTTTATTCAGTTACACCTTTCCTTTACTTAAGTACCTACTTAAATCTGAAGTAAAACATTAAAACATTTTGATGTTTTAACCAGCTGTTTAAACAAATAATGAGTGTTTTAGGTGAAAAACACCAGGAACAAGTTTGAAAGGTTTTTCTAGCTTGCATTTCTCAAATTTCCATTTATGAGCTGCCCATAAAATCAGCTTCACTTTAGCTTTGTCTAAAGATGAGATATTTATCAAAGTGTCTCAGGGCTCAGAGCTCAAGTTCATTTGCAATGTTGCCCTCATGAGGGGGACTTATCATGCCAGCCTTCAGGTACTTCTGGATTCATTAGAGGATGAGGCTGGCACAGCACCTCTGCTCAGCCAAGACATTGAATCTGAGCCTTGTATTAAACCTCCAGGTGCATTGGGACTTGGCAGCTATTGGTTAATGAATATGTAATAGCTACTGAGACTGAGGTTTATGCAAAGTGGGGACAAGAGGAAACCCAGCCTGAGGCAGCCAGTGATGGCTATCTGCATTATTTTAGTCAAAGAATAAGAGCAGTTGCTGTTCCTGCAAGCCTGGTCATGTGGTCACATGTTCTCCCCCTCTCAGACTGCATGCTACAGATGATACTATGGCTCAGGAGTCAGGGAATTCAGGATCTGATTCCCAGCTCTGTGCTTGATAAGACCTGTATGCCTATTTCTGCAAAAGCAGGAGCTCCTCAGGACCCTCCAGAGCAGGTACTCCATAGGCCATGCCAGACCTGGTTGGAAGGAGCCCACTAAGCCCGATTTCTCTGCTTGTGGAAAACGATGGCAAGTGGTCTAATGAAATATTCTGTGGCTAAAAGCACCTTAACTGAGAAAAGAAACTGTGTTTTGAGTCTCATGTTCTCTCTCCCTTTCCTAGGTGTCCTAACTTTTTGTCTACTGAGCAATGGGCTACGGGGTTTTGGAGGATTATCAATTTTTATCATATCATTACACATCTGAGCAGTAATGATCAACCAAGGGCTGTGTATGGATACTTTTCTCCTGTAAGACTTACTTCCCTGCAGAAGAATTCTGGTAAAAGCAAATGTCAAGAAATAGGTAAGAAAACTTATCTGATTTTTGCGTAAAAGTGTATTTTATCAAATACACTGTTTTAGCTTAATTCTTCCCATTTGAACATGACATTTATGTTTCATCTACCATCTACAAAATGAAATACCATTCATAGGTATTTCTGATAGTTCAGAAGAGTGCATTCATCTGCTCATTCCCCTTACCTGTTCTGCCCTCAGAGAAACTAACTGAAAATCCAGACTCGCCTTCCCTTGTCCAGGCCAAGGCGTAAGACGGGACACTTCCACAATCCAGAGAAAAGAGTTAAGAAATCTGACTGGCAGGCTGAGGAGCGAGTTCTTCATTATGCTCTGAGGCACTTCAATGACTCAATGCCAGAAAGGGTAGGTACGCATAGGTACAAATAGACAGGTGGTTTGGAAACATTCATGAAAACACAAACAAAGCAAATTAACTAAGACTTTGCTGAGCCTAGAGTTAAAAGCAAAAGGTGACATTCAGAGCATGTTCTTTGGGTTTTTGGTCAGGTGAAAGAAATCTGTGCCAGACTCCATGAAAATTAAATCAAAACTGCATTTGCTTGGTGAATCACATACATTCAGTGAGGACAGTAGCTGGAAGATGGTGTTTATTGGACTTGGCAGAAAATCCTCATTAATTCCAATGAATCATCTGCCTCCATCAAGGTAATTTGATTTCAGCCTATGGAAAAAAAAAACCTGCAAAACCCTGGTTGTATTAACAGAAATACAAAAAAACACCCCAACCTCAATAGCAATAAAATACCCAAAAATACATAACGTCACTTCATTGGAAAATGTGTCATTTGGAGATAAAAGAACATACCTTAGACAGCGGTTTCTTCTGAGCACAGTTTATACCTCCAACAAAGACCATATTCGGCATCACTGGTCTGACATACTCAAACACAAAGTCAAATCTCAGAAGCCAAATGGAGGCAGAGTTCAGGAGGTCTAGCAGGGATACATCCCTCTGAAGAACTTCAGAGGACAACTTTATTGCATCTTCATAGAAACCGCTGCAATATACAAGCTCCAGGAGGGAGACCAGGGCATTTTCCACTCTCTGGAAGAAAGTCATGTGGTCTGAGTTGAAGGTGAATAGTCTCGGGATGTAGGACAGGGGGCTTGGGCACTTAGGTGCTTTATAGTGTAAGCTGCAAGGAAATCCTCTCATGAAGAACACAAACGGAAGAGAAAAGTAATTAGCAAGTGTTGCTCCACACATAAGAATGGGATCTGTTAGGACAGCATCGAAGTTGCTTTGATTCAAGTACTGCAGGGTCTCTTTGCTGTGGAACAGGTCCTTACACTGAACAAAAAGCTTACGGAAAACATGCACTGAGGTGTTGTAGAGTGCCAGAGTGTTCAGTGGGAAAGGCAGGTCCTTCAGGTGATCGGCAATGTACTCACGAAAGGCATTATCCAGCTCTTCTAGCGTCTGGGACACTGGGTATGTCTTTACTGTGTATGCCTCTGGTATTTGCATCTGCCAGCTCACTTCTGGCATAAGCACCACCACTTCATGTCCTCTCTTGCTGAGCTTTTCAACCACATGCTGCATGCTGAGCCAGNATCATTACACATCTGAGCAGTAATGATCAACCAAGGGCTGTGTATGGATACTTTTCTCCTGTAAGACTTACTTCCCTGCAGAAGAATTCTGGTAAAAGCAAATGTCAAGAAATAGGTAAGAAAACTTATCTGATTTTTGCGTAAAAGTGTATTTTATCAAATACACTGTTTTAGCTTAATTCTTCCCATTTGAACATGACATTTATGTTTCATCTACCATCTACAAAATGAAATACCATTCATAGGTATTTCTGATAGTTCAGAAGAGTGCATTCATCTGCTCATTCCCCTTACCTGTTCTGCCCTCAGAGAAACTAACTGAAAATCCAGACTCGCCTTCCCTTGTCCAGGCCAAGGCGTAAGACGGGACACTTCCACAATCCAGAGAAAAGAGTTAAGAAATCTGACTGGCAGGCTGAGGAGCGAGTTCTTCATTATGCTCTGAGGCACTTCAATGACTCAATGCCAGAAAGGGTAGGTACGCATAGGTACAAATAGACAGGTGGTTTGGAAACATTCATGAAAACACAAACAAAGCAAATTAACTAAGACTTTGCTGAGCCTAGAGTTAAAAGCAAAAGGTGACATTCAGAGCATGTTCTTTGGGTTTTTGGTCAGGTGAAAGAAATCTGTGCCAGACTCCATGAAAATTAAATCAAAACTGCATTTGCTTGGTGAATCACATACATTCAGTGAGGACAGTAGCTGGAAGATGGTGTTTATTGGACTTGGCAGAAAATCCTCATTAATTCCAATGAATCATCTGCCTCCATCAAGGTAATTTGATTTCAGCCTATGGAAAAAAAAAACCTGCAAAACCCTGGTTGTATTAACAGAAATACAAAAAAACACCCCAACCTCAATAGCAATAAAATACCCAAAAATACATAACGTCACTTCATTGGAAAATGTGTCATTTGGAGATAAAAGAACATACCTTAGACAGCGGTTTCTTCTGAGCACAGTTTATACCTCCAACAAAGACCATATTCGGCATCACTGGTCTGACATACTCAAACACAAAGTCAAATCTCAGAAGCCAAATGGAGGCAGAGTTCAGGAGGTCTAGCAGGGATACATCCCTCTGAAGAACTTCAGAGGACAACTTTATTGCATCTTCATAGAAACCGCTGCAATATACAAGCTCCAGGAGGGAGACCAGGGCATTTTCCACTCTCTGGAAGAAAGTCATGTGGTCTGAGTTGAAGGTGAATAGTCTCGGGATGTAGGACAGGGGGCTTGGGCACTTAGGTGCTTTATAGTGTAAGCTGCAAGGAAATCCTCTCATGAAGAACACAAACGGAAGAGAAAAGTAATTAGCAAGTGTTGCTCCACACATAAGAATGGGATCTGTTAGGACAGCATCGAAGTTGCTTTGATTCAAGTACTGCAGGGTCTCCTTGCTGTGGAACAGGTCCTTACACTGAACAAAAAGCTTACGGAAAACATGCACTGAGGTGTTGTAGAGTGCCAGAGTGTTCAGTGGGAAAGGCAGGTCCTTCAGGTGATCGGCAATGTACTCACGAAAGGCATTATCCAGCTCTTCTAGCGTCTGGGACACTGGGTATGTCTTTACTGTGTATGCCTCTGGTATTTGCATCTGCCAGCTCACTTCTGGCATAAGCACCACCACTTCATGTCCTCTCTTGCTGAGCTTTTCAACCACATGCTGCATGCTGAGCCAGTGGCTTCCACCCATGGGCACCACCAGGAGTTTCCCTCCATCTGAAAGGCCTGGAAGGAGGATGAAAATCCAGGCACTGCAAAGCCTCCAAGTCATGTTCCCGTTGTCAGAGTACAGATTGTGGGAGAGTCTTGTCCTTCAGGCTGTAGCTTGAAGTTGCTTTTGAAGGCGGCTGGTGGGTTTATCTATTGAGTTGTGCTGTTTTGTCATAATCTTGTAGTTAATGATTCACTGCTCTGTTTTGTAGGTGGTTTGTGTTTTATTTGTTGTACTGACAAATGCAGTGACCCTTTTTGGTACCAAGTCATTAGAGTTCCTCAGAGCATAATGAAGAACTTGCTCCTCAACATGACAGAATGAGCAGATGAATGCACTCTTCTGAACTATCAGGAATTTACAGTCTACAGTGACACCGAGAAGAGACATTGAGAGAGGCTGACCTGGCAGCTGAGGCAGAGATTGGTGAAGTTGACTGAAGCCCAGACTCTTGCTTCAGAGCAGTAACACAGCTGTTCCACAGACTATGGTGTGGACCTTTGGCAGTCAAAAACTTCTTCCCTCTTGTCTATGTCTCAGGTAGAGCCAGATGAAAGACACGTACTAAATATGTTTTAAGGACCATGACCACCCGCGTAGCTTGGACTGCTCAGTAGACACTCAGGAGTGAGTGTCGCTATCACACCTGACCTGGCTCATGAGCAGCTGCAGCACTACCATGGGGCTGCAAGAGCCAGCAGCTTCACAGCATTGCTTTTGTCGTTATTGATGCCAAAATGATTAGATAACAAAATAGCACCGTGATGTGGGAAAGGAATGAGGTGCAGGATGATTAGAGCCACACATCCTCTATCCCTCAGGCACACAACTTCTTTTCCCTCCCTTCCCTACCATGGTCAATGCAATGATAAGGATTATGGATTGTTTTCTTCATGTTTTTCTCTTGGTCTTCTTTTTTTTTAATTATTTTTTCCTACTTAAAATATGTCTGTAACTTTTTCCTTGTGTGTTGAAACTACTGAGTAAATGGTGAAACATATTTTTCTTTCAGACACTTGACAACTTTTCCAAAACCAAAATATTTGAGCTATAGAGTAGGGGGAGAAGCTCTGCATTAAAAATTAAAAATACTCTTAGAATATTTTATGTCATTATAAACTCTAGGGATAAAATGAGTAATAGCTAAAACACATTATTATTTCCAGCTTATATAAAGTGCACTTGAAAATGGTCACTGAAAAACTGTTGGGTTTAGTAAACAGCATTTTCCAAGGAGAAGGTGGATTTTTTAATGTTTTTTTGTATACCCCCTTCAATCTGCTACAGAGGGGTAAGGTGCTAGGGAACTGTCCTGCCCTCCCGTCTCTTCTGCAGCAGGACAAATTTGGCATCCAATTGGCGACAAATTTGTCGCAGCACCCTTAACATGAAGGGAGTGGGTGAAAGGCAAGGCCAGAATGTGTGAAGTTAATACCTTAGAGGAGCTTCTGAGTGAGTTTGCCAGCAACTCCCTCAGTTGGATGTGTTGTCTCGTAGGGGTCTATCGTTGAGTTAAACTCTGCTGGGTTCAAGGGAGTGCAAGATAAATGTTGCTTACATCGCAAATGGGGTCATCCATGCAAGAAGACAGCAGGAACTCTGACTTGAGTAAGAAGCTGCATAGATGGGGGATGCCAGGGTAGGAATAGACAGCCTCCAGGGACTGGGGCACTGCTGGATGGTTGCAGCAGGAATAAGGAACATTGTCTCAGCATGACTGCTACCTGTGGCTCTGAGGCCATGCCAGCACCATGTGCATGATCACAGTGAACCACAGTGAGCTAGAGACCTGCCAGTTGGGTCACTGTAGGCTTGATGGTTAATATTAACAAGGCAGCTGTGGACACCTGCTTATTTGAAAGAGGGATCTGGTCTCCTCTTCTCTACTGGCCAGGCTCATCTGTATTTGCAATATCACTGCTGGTATGAACCCTGATCTGCACCTGATGGGGCCACATGACATCAGGGAGGGAACTGGACTGGATGGAGCAGGAGGAAGAGCAGCCCCACCCTCTTTGTGGGCTCTTCCTTGCAGGAGAAGCGCTTGTGCTACAAGGCTGGTACATTGACCTTCATCCCCACCTATGTTTTCCAGAAGGCTTCAGCAGAGACTGTCCCTGGTGGTGTGTCCTGGTTTGATCTAGAACACAATCAATTTTCTGTTGAGTAATTTCCCTTCTCAGCCCAGCCTCTCCTAACTAACCGCCCTGTCTGAAGTTACCGGCAGATCTTCACAGAGTCTCTGCTTCCAACAGTGATAACGCTCCATGTTCAGACTTACTGCCAAGGGGTGGGGGGTGCACAAAGGCTCTTGCTTATACTTGCTCATAGAGAAACCACAGGTCACTGCTCAGTCTTGTGTATCACACAGAGTGCTGTAAGTGAAAGGGTCATAAGTGAAAAAAGTCATACCTGTGGGGAGGAGCAGCAGGACAGGGGACCCAAATGTGACCAACAAGGCATTCCAGCCCATGTATGTCTTTCCGTAAAACGCTCGGGGAATGCTCAGGATTAAGACTCTTCAATAGCCAGTGTTTGGNNNCCAGTGTTTGGTGAGGACTCGGTCCGTGCGGTCGTGAATCCCGTTCCCATCTGCCACTGAGTCCAGTCTGGGACTTCCCCAGTGCCTTCTCCGCAGCACCAGTGGTGATAGGACTGCTGTTGTGCGCTGGTACAGTGTCTGTGGGCTGTGTGTGTTGGGTTCCATATTGTTTTTGTATATATGTCATTATTTTCTTACTAGTAATATAATAAATATATCATTTTTTTTGTTACTGTTTTATTAAATCTGGTTTAGTTTTCTTTNGCAGCACCAGTGGTGATAGGACTGCTGTTGTGCGCTGGGACAGTGTCTGTGGGCTGTGTGTGTTGGGTTCAATATTGTTTTTGTATATATGTCATTATTTTCTTACTAGTAATATAATAAATATATCATTTTTTTTGTTACTGTTTTATTAAATCTGGTTTAGTTTTCTTTTCCAACCCATTTTCCGCCGTGCATCGCGGCCGGCAGGATACTACAGCCCCCAGAATGCCTTGCGGAGACTCCGCCCCCAGCGAGCCGCACCGCCGTTCCCATCAGGCTGTGAGAGCAGGCCCGCCNGGCTCCTGGTTGTTCCTTCCCGTCCCTTGCAGGAGCCGTCTCTCGCCTCTGGTCTCTCTCTGGGCTTGGCTTCAGGTGCGTGAGGTCCCGTAGCCGTGGAGGCCTTTATGTCCCGGCGTGCTTTGCGCGGCGCCATAATAAATATGGCGGCGGCCGCAGCAGGCCGGTGGC
>VWZY01003450.1:166064-176445 GCA_013399075.1 Chloroceryle aenea
ATATTATATTTTCATATATATAGATTATAAACTGAGCTATACAAGTGCTTGATGCCACTTTTTGATCCTTAAAATACATAAAGTATATACATGTTTAAAGGCACTGTTATAGGATAAAACATTTTTCATATTAAAATATTGCTGTGCAAGCTTGGAAAATTCTCAGTGTTTGCATTTGAGAAAGCCTTTTTGTCTTATTTTTTCAGTTGTTTTGTATATATGAATGTGTTGCTTATTTTTTCTCTAGTTCTCTAGACAAAATAAGCCTGGTAATGGAACAGCTCAACCTGTTTGTTGATAGTCTACGTGAATATTGGATCATTTTAAATTTTGCATTTACAGTATTGTTGAGAATCGTGCTTCAAAAGTTGCTTAATAAGACAGTGCCACAGTCCTTGGTTTGTGTCAGTCCAGACTTGTGTTCCCCAGCACTGAAAAGCTGTTTCAATCTCTGCATGTGCAAATGCACATGGAGAAATATCTGAAGCTGTGCTGATGCTGTGAAACCATCCTTCTGTGAAAGACTGACTGATATATATTATTATTACTATTATTGTTTTNTAGGTTTTGTCAGAGGGGAAAGATTTTGATTGCTTTTAGGATTTTTGATTGATTTTGATTCTGAGTGCTGAGAATTAGGGAAGACAATTTATAAATGAAGCTGCTGACCATGTCTGCCTGGTTGTAACTAATCTTTGTTGGGAAGTAAGGAGATGACCATATCAAGGTAGAAACCACTATTCTGTTACCACTCTGCTTACAACTTCTTTGTTTTTAAATAATTTTTCAGTCTGCTAAGCTGCGCAAGTTGCCGCCTTTTCTCACCATTTCCCTCCTGAGATTTAACTTTGACTTTGAGAAGTGTGAACGATACAAGGAAACAAGCTGCTATACTTTCCCTATGCAGATAAACCTGAGGCCTTTTTGTGAGCAGGTTTGTACCCTTACACTTGTTAAAGTGTCTGTATACTTGGCAGAGAACCAGTACCTCAAGGATAAGTTGTCTTTTATTTTGCATATTGTCATGGGAAGGCAAATGAGAAACTTAGTGGGGTTCTTCTTGGTCCCTAATTACAAATTTTTGGAATTCCAATTTGTTTCCGAAAGACTGAGGAGGAAACACCTTGTAGGAAGGCAAAGGGAAAGGGTTAATTACCTAAAACTTAATCTGGTGGTTCCCTGAAAGGAAAGTTATCACTTGGAAATTGAAATTTTATATTGTTATTGTCTGATAACATCATGTATAAATTTATCTGGGAATAAATAACATTTAGTCCTAGGTAGAGATGTCCCTACTTGTGTAGGGAGGTTGGACCAGATGACCTCTAGAGGTCCTTCCAGCCTAAAACATTCTATGATTCTATCTATAGATGTTTTATGTGCCTGCAGTTATTTCATGCCTCTTAGGAATCTGTCTTTGCATTCATATATATTCATATATATAGATTATAANCACATGGAGAAATATCTGAAGCTGTGCTGATGCTGTGAAACCATCCTTCTGTGAAAGACTGACTGATATATATTATTATTACTATTATTGTTTTTCTTTTTAAAGACTGAAATGGATGATTCAGAGTACATGTATGAGCTCTTCTCTGTTATTATACATAAAGGTGGCTGCTATGGAGGACATTATCATGTTTATATCAAAGATGTGGATGAATTAGGAAATTGGCAATTACACGTAAGTCCTAAAGGTTTTTCTTCCTTGCTTGAGGTATCTCACTTTTCAGAAAAGTGTGAAGAGCTAGTGTATGAAATGTAGAATCACAGAATCATTTTTGTTTGAAGATCATCAAGTTGAACCATTAACCCAGCACTGCCAGGTTCCCACTTAACCACGTCCCTCAGCATCACATCTTCAGAGCTTTGAAACCCCTCCAGGGATGGGGACTCCACCACTGCCCTGAGCAGCCTGGACCAGGCCTTGACAGACTTTTCAGGGAAGATATTTTTCTTCATGTCCAACCTAAAGCTTCTCTGGTGCAACTTGAGGCCATTTTTTCTTGTACTATTGCTTGCTTCTTGGGAGAAGAGACTGACTCCACCTGGCTCCAGCCTCCCTTCAGCGAGTTGTCAGCCTCCCTTCAGCGAGTTGTTGGGAGTAAGAAGGTCTCCCCTGAGCCTCCTTTTGTCCTGGCTGAACAACCCCAGGTCCCTCAGCCGCTCCTCACAATACTTGGGCTCTAGACCCTTCAGCAGCTTCATTGCCCTTCTGGACATGCTTCAGCCCCTCAATTACCTCCTTGGAGCGAGGGGCCCAAAACTGAACCCAGGACTTGAGGTGCGGTCTCAGCAGTGCTGAGTCCAGGGGGTATGATCCCTGCGTTAGTCCTGCTGGCCACATTAACTCTGAGTTTTAGTGAAGTATTTGGTCTCTTACCTCATAGAGAAGGCCAATTCTCCACAGTTTGTGATCTCTTATCAAGATTTTGTAGCAAACTTTCTGATCTGCTGAGGTACCTGACATTTCTGGTCTCCCTTTGACTTTTCTAAATTAATATCTTTGCTTGAGACTTGTGCAGTCATTTTGATAACTCTGTGTGTTTGTAAATAATGCAAATGCCTTTCCTGTTAAAAAAGGAGT
The DNA here is from genome assembly GCA_013399075.1 of Chloroceryle aenea. Taxonomy (NCBI): domain Eukaryota; kingdom Metazoa; phylum Chordata; class Aves; order Coraciiformes; family Cerylidae; genus Chloroceryle; species Chloroceryle aenea. The sequence goes on from VWZY01003450.1 coordinate 168,655, forward strand.
CTTTTTATTGTTCTTATCCAGGAAGAAGAGGATAGGCTGGTTGAAGATAAGGCTTTAAGAGATACTGAAAATGCCCAAGAAATAGAAAATCCATTGGTGGTGCTGAAAGGGATTTTGTCAGAGGTATGTTATGTAAGGAGTTTATTGCTTTGATTTTGAAGTTAGGGAGCCTAAATGAAGGGATCAGTGTGTGCAAAAGCAGGTTTAAGTGTACAGAACTCTTCTGAACTTCCTGTGAAGCAGATAAAGCTTGTTACTTAACCTGATTTTCATACTAGTAGTGGCTCTCAAACAGCCCTTTTTGAGTATATCTTAAGTTGGTTACCGAAGCTGTTGTAAAGGTGATGTTATGTTGGGTTATTAACAAACAAGAATGATTTAAGCACTTCAAAACTGTCATCTTTGTGTTGATTGACTTCTGTAGCCTTTGTTATCCTTGTTTTTAATTTCTCTGTAGGAAGACTCTAAACAAATACCCGTGGATCAACTAGGACAGAAATTATTAGAGAAGAGAGGGGTGTCTTGGAATAAGAAATACCGAAAACAATATGGAGCATTACGAAAGGTAATAAGCATGTATTTTAATTTGGTTTTGGCTATTCACATAGGCTGTGTTTATATACAAACTATTGCATAGTCTGTAGGATGGTACTAGAAAATACTGGCAAGATGGAGTGTGTATAAGAGACCATAAATCAGTAGACTGGGGAACACAGACAAGAATCTCAAGGGATTGTCTGTCCAAAAGCTTGTATCTTTTTTTCCATGTATATGACTGGCCTAGAAGAGAATTAACCTGACCCACTGAACATTGTGGCTTTGATGGGAAAGTGATAGAAATAAGTTGTGAGCAATCCAGTATTAACCATTTCAAAGTTTGAGTGCCCTTGTGAATATTACCAAAGGTGACTTGTGACGAGTGCATATCTACACCAAAAGCATATTGATCACTGCAGCTCTTACCTTACTGAAATAACCATAAATGGTTTTATGCTTTTTGAAGTATCTGCTGAGTTTGATTATGACTTAAATTCAGATTTCGGGTGGGAGGGGGGTGTTTGATGTTGTTTGTTTTGATTTTGTTTTTATTTTGAGAGGGTTGGGTGGCTTTGGTAGTTTTGTGAGGGGATCGGGGGTTGTTTGGTATCCACCCCATCTCACCATCCCTGATGAGCCACAATTTGGTTTTGTGTCATTTGGACACCAGGCTTGTTGAAGTATCTGCATTCTGATGCAGATGAAAGTAGAGAACAGAGTGCATAAACTGGGCAAAATGGAATAAGTAGGTTTGAAATTCAGATGCCACAATGCGCAGCATTACTTTGGGTAAGGTACTACAGCTCAGACCAGGTCCCTGTAAATATGGTAAATATGGGAGGGAGCAATTCTGTGGAGTCTAGGCAGTAGAAAGTCCTGATGATAAAGGACTGACCTTGTTGGAATGAGACTTTGTGTGTCTGATAACACAGAAGCTTTTTAATTGCCTGCGAAGCACCATTCCCTTTGCTGCCTTTTCAGGGACAGAGAGTATGCAGTTGTGACAAGTGTTTTTAAAAGGACTCCGGTGTCTCAACCAATCCTGGAAATTAAGTTGTTAGTCTGGTTTAATTCTTAGTGATGTGTGTATGTTGAAAGCCATTTTTTTGCTACTTCTTGCTTGATAGCTTGAAGTTATAAAAGAAGCGAAGCCAGTAACAGCATGTAAAATATCCAGTGGATGAGTGATGGTAGGAAAATGACTTTTTTTTTCTTTGAGGAAATACATGAGGAGATGTCATAAAATCAAGTTTGAAGGGATGGGTTTTTTGTATCATTTTGAGGATGAGTCAGGTGAAGTAGCTAACGCTGGCTGCTCTGTTTAAAATGGGGTATCCGCTTCATCTTGTCCTTGCTTTCCTTTTAGTATTTGCAGAATCACCCTCAGATATTTCAGTTCAGTCCTGATGAAAATAAGGTTGGTCTGAAGGAAAAACACAAGGCCCCATTTAAGTCAGATCCTCAGCGACGAGATCTCCAAAGCCCTTCTCAGAAGAATGACATCCAGTGGAATTCGGAAAAAGCCCCTCCAAAGCTAAGGGACCATTCTGCTGGTTGCCATTGGTTTGATCTGAATGATTCCAAAGTCCAGCCGATCAAGGAGGAAGATATTGAGAAACAATTTCAGGGGAAAGAGAGTGCCTACATGCTGTTTTATCGGAAATCTCAGTTAAAAAGACCGCCTGAAGGTACACAAAGCTCGTCTTGCTATTCTGGGGGGCCTCCTTCATTGACAGTTTTTTTGGAGGGCAAAGGCTGTTGGGCATTTCTGTCCTTTCCAAGAGTTGGAGATAGAGTTTTCTTCCTAGTGCTCATTTGAAAAAGGGTTAACTAAGAAGTTACCTCTGAGGAGATGGTGACCAGTTAATTGCCTATAGCTGATTAACTTTTCCTAGTATCCTTCACAAATACTAACAGAACATCTCCTGGAACAATTAAAAGTTGTTGCTAACATCATTCATGTATTATCTTCCCCCAGGGAAAGATTGATGGGAAGAAGTAAAATCCCTTGTTTGTTCTTTGTATCATCTTGCGGTTTAATTTTCTCTATTACAAAAGGGTGCATCATTATTTCTCTGAATTTTTGATGATTACCATGCCATAATGTCTCATCTGGATTGCATTTCTTGTTTGCCAAAACCCATTTTAAGCAGCTGAGGCCAAACTAGCCTATATTATTTGTTGCAGCGCGAGGAAATCCCAGGTACCAAATTCCTGAACACCTTCTGAATGAAATGAATGCTGCTAATACAGAGCTGCAAAAAAAGAGGTATAATAATGTAACTGTACCCATCTATTGAACAGCATTCTTAGTCTGCTGAGCTTCGAGATGATGTAAAGTGAAAGAAACTCCTTGTGTAGAGCCAGGCACTAAAATGATTCAAGGTCATAGTGGTTAATCGGGGAATATACTGTATGTCCAGAGTCTGTCTTCTGCTGGTTCCCTACCTCCTTGTTTGTGGTGTCATTATATTATGTGTTCTGCAGAGTTTCAAGGGAAACTTAGTTTAAAATTATACCTTTTTTATTTTTGTGAAAATCAGTGAGCTTCTGGAAGGGCAATGGAATCCATTACCTTAATTACATTTATAGAGGGAGCTCCCCTGTGGGAGAAGGGGGAGTGGTTTGCTTTCCTGTGACACAACAGATAAATGGTCTCCTTTGCCAGAAACATGGAGGAAAGACCTAGTGGTCTTCAGATTGCTTGAAATTTTCTTTTGTCAAGGAACGCATGGAACTGATGGCATGCCTGAGTAGCTAAACTGTCAAAGTCTAGACGTGCTCTAGAACCTGGTGTGATACCTCTGTATTGTGCAAATTTCACTCTGGTTGGTTTTTTCGTTGCTTGGTGATTGGTTGGTTTGTTTTTTAATTGAAATATTTGCTGCAATGTTGAGCTCATAGAACTGGATACTGGTGTCAGGGAGGAAAGCAAGGCTGTGTCTGTGCTGACTCAGTTTCCCTGTTTCTGATTTCCTTTACTGATCTGGAACACAACCTGAAAAAAATCCCTATAATCTCCACATGCCTAAAGACTGCCTTTGTGTTTTGAATGGTAGAAGCAGGATGTACAGATACAGTTCTTACATGGAGGATGTCTGCACTAGCTCTGTACTGTATGACATACAGAGAAAGCTCTGTCACCTTTGAGCACGTCTTTGTGTATCCCTTGATGCTGGAGGGGGGAATGTGACTGAATTTAGCTGTGAGAGTAGTGGTTCCAGGAGAGCTGCGCAGAAGCGTCTCTGAGATAAGCTGGGGTTAGATTCACTGCTTTGTTGCTGTGTTATTCTTTCAAAGAGTGGAATGTGACTTGGCCAACAACAGCATCGATTTACACCTCCACCTGAGCACACGCTATACTTTTCACAACGGGGCTCTTCATCCTTCCCTCACTTGGAAAGACAGTGTTGTGGATTTGACTATTGATAGAAGAAAAACACTGGGAGACCTTCAGCAGTCAGTATTCCAGGTATTTGCTGTATTAAATGAACATCAGATGCTTCATTTTTACTTGAGCCACAACATGTACAAATGTATTTTTGCCATTTTATCTCACTGAGATATTTTCAACAGTAGATGTTGAAATAATTCAGTAAATGAAATTTTCAACAGTGAATGTAGTTTTAGGAGGCTAAAACTATATGGTTTACACAGAAGGGAAGCATTGATTTGAGATCTATCATTGAATCATAGAATCATTCTGGTTGGAAAAAGCCTTTAAGATCATCAGGTCGAATCATTAACCCAGCACTGCCAGGTCACCACTAACCCATGTCCCTCAGCAGCACATCTATATGTCCTTTAAACCCCTCCAGGGATGGGGACTCCACCACTGCCCTGGGCAGCCTGGGACAGGCCTTGACAACCCTTTCAGGGAAGACCTTTGTCCTAATATCCAACCTAAACCTCTCCTGAAATACAGAAGAAACCATGAAATTGATGAAACCTTATCTGTGTAGACTTTAAAGCTCTCATAAGCGAATTCTTTATGTTTGGGCATGGGCATGGATTGACAGAACTCCAGGCTTATTTTTACCATTTCAGTCTGTGACAGGTTTTTCTTTGTATTTACAAGGAGCTGTGAAAGGAAATAATCAGAGGAGTTTAATTAACAATAAAATGAGTTAAAATATTTAGCTTAATTTTTGAATGTGGTATCTTTGCATTTATTCTTTGCTATGTTGAAGGACTATGACAATTTGTAAAATGATTTTTCATTGATATCTAAAGCAAAGCTAACCTAGGAAACACTCTCTGTTTTTCCTTGACCTCACAACCTCTCGGTAGTGTCCACTTGAAACTTTTATTTTTTGTACATTTGGTGAGTAGACTGAAAGGCCAGATCCTAAATTCTTGACTGTTTCCTGCATTACCAGCCTTTTTAAAATAATTTGGTGACGAAGCTGTAATAGCTTTCAGCAGAGCTGTCATTTGGATTGAAGTGTGTTCTTGATTGGTCATGTTTTATATTATTTTTTTTGATTTGTCCCAATTAGTTGTTGGAATCTTGGGAAGGAGACATGATTCTCAGTAGTGCCAAGCCTTTACCAGCAGGACTGCATCTTTACCAGATACTTGATGGTAAGACTACTGCACACGAGGGTCCTATGTTACATCTATGTTGTATTTACTGCAGACATTGAGGATTTTGTATGCCAGATATCTTGGAGACCTCTATAACTGAACACTCTTCAAACTCACTTCAGTGCAAGTCCATTGCTAAGTCATTTAGGATACCCTTATTAGTGAAATGAAGATTTTTGAGACCTTTGTATAAAATCTTTGTTGTGAAGTGCAGTAAGACTGCAGATTTAGATCTTCTGGAAAGAAGGTCCATGTAGGACCTGGGAGTCACAGAATCATAGAATGTTTTAGGCTGGAAGGGACATCTAGAGGTCATCTGGTCCAACCTCCCTACACAAGTATGGACATCTCTACCTAAGGCAGGTTACTCAGAATGTCATCAGGCCTGACCTTGAATGAGTCCAGGGATGGGGCATCCACCACCTCTGAGCAGCCCATTCCAGTGATCTATTGCCCTCATATTAAAGAACTTTTTTCTAATATTCAGTCTAAATCTATCCTTTCCTAGCTTAGAAACATTGTTTCTTGTCCTGTCGTTACAAATCATTTTGAATAGATCCTCCCCCTCCCTCATGTAGGTCCCTTTCAGGTACTGGAAGGTCATTATAAGGTCCTAGCTTACAGTGGGAGGGACTTTTGTCTACCCAGTCCTTGTCCTGTGGGACACCAACTTCAGGGGTGTGAGGAAAGAGGTTGCCAGTGAAAACTGAGGCAAAAAAAATTACTGAGTAGCCTTCTCCTCATCCATTGTTACTAATTTGCCATTGTTAATTAGCTGGGGGGGNAGTAGCCTTCTCCTCATCGATTGTTGCTAATTTGCCATTGTTAATTAGCTGGGGGGGGAATATACCTTCTTTGACCTTCCTTTTCTGATTTAGATACTTACAGAATCCCATTTTGTTTTCTTTTTATCCCTCGCCAGTTTCAGTTCTAGCTGTCCCCTTGCCTTCCTGACTTTGTCCCTACATAACTGGTCAGCATCCCCATATCCCCTCTAGGATACCTGTCCCTGTTTCACCTCTGTGCAATTTCATCCTGTTCCTTAGTTCAACCAGCAGTTCATGTCTCAGTCATGCTGGTCTTTTTCCCTTCTTGGCTGATTTCTTGCAGATGGGTATTGAGAGCTCTTNCGCTGTGTTTCTGTGACCTTATTCAAGTTGAACACATTTGCTGACTAAAATATATGTTTGTATTTTGACCTTCATTTGTTTATGAATGTATATTTTCATAGGTAGAGGAGATGATAGAAGAGAAGAGCCAGGGTGACATCACCAATTGTGTCTTCAGCTTAGGTCTAATCTAACAAGATGATGTTAACCTATTAAGATGACATTAATGTTTTAAAAGCATGAGTTCTGTCTCCAGGTTTTCATTGTTACGAGATTCTAGGCATTTGTCTTCAACAGCCTTTGCAACCGTTAAAAAATTTCATAGTCTTTGTGGTCTGTTTCAGCAAATTAGGTTTCTCCCTGAATGTAACCCTTCTTTACATGATGTTGACATCAAAATGCAGATGCTCTTACAGCTGCTGTAAATATTCCTCCAGATGTTTTTGCTGTTCTTTAAATGGCAGTGACTTTTAAAAAGTCTGAATCTGACTTGCAGTGGGAGGGCAAAAGAAATGTCAGCATGAGCATTAGTATTTCAGAGAATGGGCTTAGAATGTACTGTATCTAACTGATTTATTAAATCCAACCTTCTTGGTTTACAAACCGTCATTAAATCTCATGTAGGTAATCTTGACCAAGCTGCTTTGCCAAGTGCAAACTTGTCCCTCAGTTTGCTTAGTACATTGAGAACCTTTTTGTTGTGACCCTCTTTACTTTGATGTAGGTGTAGCAGGGATGTGAACCCACTTCTGTTGCTCTTGCTACACGAGTGAACTTACCCACCATAAAATATTGACCATGCAGGAGCTTTTCTCACGATGCATTTGAGCCAGAGTAGAATGTCCCAGTGTATTTTGATTTACTAATTTACCCTGCTTGTCTGGTTTGTGGGGGGCAAGAACTTGATGATTTGAATCTCCTTTTTCTAGGAGATGAGCTGACGCTGGATGGCATTGGGCTGGCTGATGGAGCAGACATCTTTGTGTGGAATGGGAAAGAGGTAAAAGAGACAAATACACTTTCTCCTTGTCAGTTCTGAATAGATAAGATGTGATCTCCAAAAACAGTTTTGGAAATGTTGATCTGTTCTGCAGGTGTGCTGCTGACATATCAACACTGGCACTGGGGACATCTCTTCAGCCTTGTAGAATCATAGAAAGGTTTGGGATAGAAGGGACCTGTAAAGGTCATCTAAGGTACTGTGTTTTTACGGCTTGTCAGTATATCTTGAATGATGTTCAGTGTGCTGCTTGATAAAGTTATAAATAGAACTATATTGTGCCGAATGTGACATGGTTGGATTGATAGGTGCCTGTCAGTAGCCACTTCCAGTTATATTGGACTGTATTCTGAAAACATCTGGTGCCTCTTGGAAGAAGGTTGGTTGATAGTTGGCTAAGAGAGAGGCTGGAGAATTGGGCAGAGGGTACCCTCATGAAGTTAAACAAGGGTAAGTGTAGGGTTCTGCACCTGGGGAGGAGTAACCTCCTGCACCGTACAGGTGAGAGGTTGACCTGCTGGAAAGCAGCTCTGTGGAGAAGGACCTGGGAGTCCTGGT
>VWZY01003450.1:177455-205259 GCA_013399075.1 Chloroceryle aenea
TTTGGAAAGATTCCAAACCCCCCTGGACAGGAACCTGGGCAATCTGCTCTGGGTGACTCTGCTTTAGCAAGGGGATTGGATGATATGATCTCCAGGACTTCCAACCCCCACTGTGCTGGGATCCAGTGATAGTAGTGTGAAAGACGACAAACTATGCCCTATAGTGAGTCTTTCCAGGTATTAAATTAGACCTGTCATGGATCACTTTTGTATCTGGTCTCTCTGAAATAAATCTGACTCTAGTGCTGCATCATTCTTTTAATATGAAGACTTCCTCTTCACACTCAAGTGCTTGTGTCAATGGTTACCTAATGCAGCATTTTATTCCATCTCTGTAATAGAATTAAATATTACTTTAACAATATTTTTCCTGTAAAACTGCTCATTTTCTTTGATTGACCCAAATCAAAAGAAAACATCTCTTGCTTGTAATTTTAGCATGGTCTTTGCTGTTCCAGCTTCCTGCATGATTAAAATTGTTTTCATCAGGGAACACTATTCTCTGCCTAGGTTGGACATGAGAAAGGCCAGATTTTTGAAATGTAACTTTTTTGATCTGCTTCAGTCATGCTTTTGGCTAGTTCCTTAATATCCTGAGGGACTAAATTCCTCTATTAATCTGATGCAGACCAAGTGTCCCCTGGTTAGTCTGCTACTGTTACCAATGTATTTACTAGACACGCAGACTTGGAGTAGACCTTAGCATTACATCTCCTCTTTGCAACTCCTTTGTGTTCCTCTAGTTGTTTGTTCAGTAGGCATTTGGTCAAAGCTTGTTTATTTTTAGCAAGTGGAAAGGGTCTGTCTGTCTCAGTTTTATTTATCGTGGTCATTTATTGATGTCCAGTCTTCTCTGAATGCTCTTGCATTCCTCATTGCAGGTTGGTGGTACAAAGGTGATGACAGGCCCTGATCATGAACCCGTGCTCATCAACGTTCTTCGTTTAGCGGAGTATAACGAAGGAGGGAAGGGGCAGCATTTCACAGAATTGCAACAGGTCTTTTCCTGCAGTACAAAACTGGGTGATCTGTGCAGAACCTTAGCACCATCAGGAGGAATTATCTTAAAGAACAGCTCAGGGCTAGAGAAAGAAGACAAGAACTGGGAAGTTTTTCTTGAAGAAGATATGAAGGAAACGGTCAAAAGTGTTGGTCTGACAAATGGATGCTCAGTACTGATCTTAGACAGCCATGACCAGAGGTAACAGTCTTGGTGAATTAAATAAAGAAGCAATTCAGGCAAAATCTGTTCTGTTAAAAATATGCTAACTCTATATATTCTTCTAACTTTGAGGTTTTTAATTCAAAAGATCTTTTGAAGATCGGGTACTTACCTACTAGTAGGTATTTCATTGCACTTGAAGTGCAGATGCAATCACATCCTTGATTTAACACTTGCAAAGGGAAAAAACTGGTGAGAACAGCTTGTGCTGAGTGTGCTGGTCTGTCTTTGGCATAACCTGAATTTCTGAGGTCTGAATTATGTAGGTTTTTGAGGGACTTGGTGGGATGAGAGAACAGAACAGTAGCAGAAGAGTAGGCAGTTCTGCTGAATCTCCCAGTTGAATCTAAAGTTGCCAGGGGCAAACTTCTGGTCTCATTTCACTTCCCAGTGTATAGGCCTGAGGTTAGGTTCCTGTTTTCAGAGACATGTCTATGTGTTTGGTACATAAATTCTGACTTCCTAGTTAAAACAGTACTTGAAAATTGAAATTAAATCAATCAGTGAGAGGGCTCTTAACCAAGAACTATTTCTCTAGCAGACAGGATCTCCAATTTTAGTTGTAACTAGGTATAGTTTTACTTTGCGTTTTTTTTTTTCTGGAAGCCTTAAATCCGGCTTAAGAAAATGAACTTAGACTCTGAAGTGCCTTCAGAAGCTCAAGTCCCATTGAAAGCCAGTTACCAAACCATAGCTTTTATTGGTTTATTCAGTACCCAGCCCAGAGGTGTCTGGATTCTCTGACTCATGCTCTGTGACATGCTGTCACTATTAATGACCTATGTTTATGTTACTGGTCATTAATGTGAACAGTTTATTTGAGAGCTTTGGTAAGTAGAAATCATGCCCAGGCACCGTGTCCTTTTCCTGGCTTTGACCATCTTGGTGCTGCTATGTTTTACAGCTTCGTGAATGCATCGAGTGGCAATTTGACTGCTTTTACCTATGACATCAGCTGGCTTCAAGTTAAAAACTTCTGCAGAATGGGTGATGAAGAGAAGCATGTGAAAATTACTGCCACTATTGAAACGGTAAGAAGCGGGATCATACAATCTCAAGGCTGAAGTTCTCTGATGAAAATAGCACGCGACTCAGAGTTCCCATTACTGGGATACTTTGCTTTATAATAAGACTGAAACACTCATAACTTAAACCAGTGCAGTCTACCAGAGCAGTGGTAGAAGCCCCATCCTTGAAAACATTCCAGGTGAGGTTGGACAGGGCTCTGAGCAACCTGCTCTAGTTGCAGATGTCCCTGCTCGCTGCAGGGGTTGGACTAGATGAAAGACTGGTTTGGATTGGAAGGGGCCTATAATTCTACACTGGTGTGTGTTAGTGCTGAACACTTTTATTCCTAGACTGTCCTGTAGATGTATGTTTGAAGCTAGGTCCATAAACAAAAATTAAAAGACAAAAGTATTTTTTCTTCATTTACATATAGGATAGGAAAAAATGCTGGTTTTCCCCAAGGGAGGGGCTTCTTGCAAGACAATGCCTTCCTGCCTTTAAATTACTTTCTGTTATAGAAAATTTACTTAGTTTTGCTTGCAAAATTACTTTTTGCCAAATGTTAGTCTTTTGATAAATCCCCAAATTAAATAAATAACACTTTCTTGTCTTCAGAATACTGCTTTTAAGGAAATTTTCCACAAATATGTTAAGATATCAGTACATTTATTTTATGTCGATATATTTACATTTGGTGTGATAATGTTAAGTAAATGTTTTTCTCAGCTCTCTATGTAGAGGTAACAGGAGTAAGAGCATAACTAGGGTGCCTTTCTAGTGAAGACTGGTGTTCTGTGTTAGAGATGTTACTTTTGCTTTCTTTTAGGTGATGTCAGATATCAAAATGAAAGCGATAAGGGAACTTCAGCTAGAAGAGGAACTGGGTAAGTGTTTGGCTGCTTTATGTCTAGATTGCATATTAGAATTATCTGTCTGGCTTCCCACATTGATCTATTATAGACAGCAAATCTATTGCTGTTAGGAGCTTTTTTGGCAAGCAGGAGGGCTCAAAGGCCTTAAAATTCATCTAATACTGAATAAAATTACTATTTTTCCTAGCTTAAAAAAATCGTTTTGATTAAAATAAATTTTCTGAAGTTCTTATTTTTTAGAAGCCGTTTGAGTAGCCATAATATTGTCTTGCTTTAGCATTATTAAAGTTGAAGTTTTTTTGTTTTAACCTTATTCCTTTCTTTAAATCACTCCAGTTTTCTTTCTTTGAACCTTTTATTGATGCCTTTCTTTATCTTTGGAAGTATTTGGTCCATTTTGTAGCATTTCATTGATTGTGGCTAAGAGCTAGTTTCAAAGAGAAAGTAATCTTTCACTGAAAGGTTAAAACCAAAGATGTTCACAAAGTCTCTAGGAATCCCTCCCCAGTTGTGCTTTTGATGTCCTAACTCTAGACGGAGGGCTCTGAGAGACACGTGGTGGTGCCATTAATCTTAAAAAGTTCATCTCTAAACTTCTAAGCCAAATTTCTTCTTATTTTTTCTACTCTTTCCGGATGTCTTCTTACTTAAGTTGCCCTTTTTGTTACAGCAAATGACAGCTGTCTTAGACCTGTGAGTGGAAATGGGAAACTTCTTTCTCCAGGTAAATTTATTTAATCATTGTTCTGCAAGAGGTTCAGTCGGGAAACTTTAAACTTTCCTTTGTCCTTTCATGGAAGAAGTACACACACATAACTCTACTAATTTCCAGGCTTAACTGAAGCAGTGGTGTGGGTTTGGGTTTGTTAGTTTGTTGGGTTTATTTTTTTTTCTGTTGTTGTTAGGGTTTTTTTTCAATTTTATTGTTTATTAGCAGTACAATGCTAGAGATTAAACCAAAATGTTCAGCTTGGGTTTATTACTTGCATCCGTAATCAGTAAAACTAATTAACATATGTGCTGCTGAGTCAGACCTTGACTGGAAAAAGCTCAAAGTGAACTGATGTGACTTCAGAGCTGATTCTGCTTTGAGGAGGGGTTGGGACCAGACAACCTACGAAGATCACTTCCAACCTAAATTCCTCTGTCTCTTCATATGCAAGGAGTGGTGGGGAGGAATCTTCGTGCAAATGTTTTTCTGCTCTCATCATGGGAGGCTTACAAATCTGGTGTCAGCACTGTGGAAGTGAAGTTCCCTAAATGTCACTTCTTTGGTCTTACTCTAAAGAGCAGCAGAATAAAATGCATATTTTCAAGAAGCAGCAGAAAGAATTGTCAAGGCCTGTCCCAGGCTGCCCAGGGCAGTGCTGGAGACCCCATCCCTGGAGGGATTAAAAAACCCTGTAGATGTGGTGCTGAGGGACATGGTTTAGTGGTGACCTGGCAGTGCTGGGTTAGTGGTTGAATGTGATGATTTGAAAGGTCTCTTCCAACCTAAGCCATTCTATGACATTCTTAATGTGTTTTTCCTTCCTGAAGTGCCTGAGGATTATACTGTCAAGGAAGCAGAACTGAAAATGGGAAGTTTGCTAGGTCTGTGTCATGGGAAAGCTCCAACTTCCTCTCAGGTATAGTAGTGCTGTGGCTGAAAAGAGCCTCGTCCTGCTTTCGTGCTTTGTTTTCATTCCCCAGTCTTTCGTGTGGTCCTCTTTTGACTCTTGTAATGGTTGTAAACGGCAAAGCAAAATGTGCTCAGTGCAACAGAGAGTTATACATGAAGGTTCACGCTATTTCTCTTGGTAGCAGAGGGCCAGGAGCAGATACATAAAGAGTTGGTATAGTTCATCTGACTAATGCTAAATCATTTATGACTTACCTGTTTGTGGTTCTCCAATTTCTGTACTCAAATGTGCATATACTTCTGTATACTTCACAGTATTTCCATTCTTAAACATGTCTTCTGATTGATTCTACTTCTTTTTTTAGCTCTTCTTATATTTTATTGTTGGGAGTGACCAAAACACAAGCCCTGAGATGGAGATAGTTGTGGAAGAGATGGCCTCAGTCAAAGAGGTAAGTCTGTCTGCTTTTAAAAGCTTTTGTCATGCCTGGGTCAGGTTTGCTGCCCCTGGAGAACTTTGCTTGATATGTGTACATCACTTCAGGTCACCAGGAGACAGCAAGCAAAGGGTTTCAACTCCAAAAAGCCAGTGGGGAAGAATGCCTTGATCTTTCACCAAGTAGTAAAGAGACATAGAATCACAGGTTGGTTTGGGTTGGAAGGGACCATTACAATGATTTAGTCCAACCCCACTGCAGTGAGCAGGGACATCTGCAACTAGAGCAGGTTGCTCAGAGCCCTGTCCAACCCCTCCTGGAATGTGTCCAGCATTGAGGTTTCTCCCACCTATCTGGGCAACCTGTGCCAGTGTCTCATTATGCTCGGTGTCAAAAATTTCTTCCATCTCTCTAATCTAAATCTCCCTCTTTTAGTTTAAAACCATCATCCCTTGTCCTGTCACAACAGGCCCTGATAAAGTCTGTCTCCATTTTTCTGATAGGCCCACTGAAGAAGTGAAAGGCCAGAAAAGGAGCCTTCTCTTCTCCAGGCTGGACAATCCCAACTCTCTCAGCCTATCCTCACAGTAGAGGGGTTCCAGCCCTCAGGTCATTGCTGTGCCCTCCTCTGGCCCCACTCCAACAGGTCCCTGTCTCTCCTGTGCTGAGGACTCCAGAGCTGGACCCAGCACTGTGGAGGGGGGTGCGGGCCTCACCAGAGTGAAACAGAGGGACAGAATCCCCTCCCCAGCCTGCTGCCCATGCTGCTATGGATGCAGCCCAGGACACAGAATCACAGAACTGTTGGAGTTGGAAGGGATCTCTAGAGAACATCTAGTCCATCCCTCCCAAGCAGATTTGCCTAGAGCACATTACACAGGATTGATTCCAGGAAGATTTGGAATTGCTTCAGGAAGGAGATTCCACGACCTCACTGGGCAGTCTGGGCCAGTGCCTCTTCACCTTCACAGTAAAGAAGTTTTTTCCTCAAATTTAAATGGAACCTCCTGTGTTCCAGCTTGTGTCCATTATCTTGTCACTGGGCACCACTAAAGAGAGTCCCTCTTCATACTACTCTCACCCACCCTTTAGACATTTACAGAGATTGCTGAAGTCTTCTCTCAGTCTTCTCCAGGCTAAATAGTCTCAGCTCTGTCAATCTTTCCTTTTAAGAGAGATGCTTCGATCCCCCAGTCATCTCTGTTGCCATCTGCTGGACTCTCTTCAGTATTTCTCTGTCTCTCTTCAACTGGGGAGCCCAGAACTGGACACAATGTTCCAGATGTGGCCTTGCCAGGGTAGAAGAGAGTGGGAAGATGACCTCCTCTGCCCTACTGGCCACACTCTTCTGAATGCATCCAAGGATACCACTGGCCTTCTTGGCCACAAGGGCACATTGCTGGCTTCTTATTAACTTACTGCCTACCAGGACTCCCAAGATCCTTCTCAGGTCTGTTTTCTAGTGGTACACCTGCTGGATGTGATTGGCCTCTGGTCTGTGAGTGCCCATTGCCAGCTCGTGTCATCTTTTCATCCCTCATCCTCCTCCACAGGGCTGTCTCTCCATCCCTTCATACCTCGGCCTGTCTTGATACTGAGGTTTGCCCTTTGCATTTTCCCAAGGGAGGATGTAGCCTGACTGCTCTGTGCCTGGTGAGGCCCTCCCTCCTGTTGTACACAGATCAGTCCTCAGCATGAAACACAGCCAGGGCAGAGCCAGCCACAATCAATGCCTTGTAGTTTCTCCAGCTCTGAGAGCATGGAACAGGAGTGAGGGGTGTCAGGAAGAGCTGTGCACATAGGGAAGGAAGCAGCTCTCATTGCTGCCACCATCTACAAGTAGTGACTGGAAGGTGTTGAGTTTGCAAGTTTGGTTTCTAAAAAGTTCATCTTAAAACTCTGGGACAACCTGACAGCAGAGACTTTATTTTTTTCTAACTGTTTAGAGCAGTTGACTCACCTGATGGAGTAAATTTCTTGCCTGAGAACAATCTTATACTTCAAGGGTTTAATGTATAGCTCCAATACACCATGTCTAGGTAATGATATCACCCTTAGGACTCGACCAGGAACCCAAATCAGTCACTCAGGTTTTTACGTTAGAAAATTCCAGTGTAGATTTGCTGGAAAGTTTCTATTTCACAACCTGTGCACTGTGACAAGTCTCACCTTATATTTCTTTTTTCAGTGTCTAAATTTAATGCTGGAAAAATCTGGATTATCAGGTTAGTTGTGTTATTTAATGATTTTTTTTTAATTTTTTTCAAGAGATTTCTGGATTTCTAGGACAGCTCTTGCTACCCTCAAACTTTCAAGTCACAGGTTCATCACTATGTCATTGTCATGTGAGGGGTAGAAAGAAACTTGCCATCTTGCTCTGATAAAAGCTGTCTGCGCCGTTGCTCTTGAAAATCAGTTTGAAGCATATTTAATCAAAATAGGGCAAAATCCAGCTCCTAAACTATTTTCTGGGGTGCATGTGGAGTTTTTTGACTGCTTTTTTTTCTCTATAGTAAAAACCATTGCATGAGGTGAACTGTGAAAAATTGTTGGTCACTTTGCAAATTTGAGGTATTCAAAATGAGATGGTGGTTTGGCCATTATTTGGGAATCTGAGTGGTGGCAGCTACTCGTTACTAAGCTGTTAGGTGAGGGTTAAGGAGGAGCTACAGACAGCACTAGTGTGGCATGTGAATTTGATGGCTAAATATCTCTTTCTGTTGCTGCTGAGAGGGAGGAGGGTGGGGAAGAGACTTCCAGTGACAACATTCTCCAGCTTCTGTTTAAAACATTGATCAAATACATCATGGCTGAAATTTCAGCCATGCTCCAAAAGTCCACCCGAAAGACACTACTGTCAGAATAGACCTTGAGTAGCCCAAATGAAAATTAAATCTTACGCTCTTGAGTACATGTAAGTAGGAGCTGGAGTAGTTCATAATGTCTTCAAATGAACATAACCAACAATTGTATTTGTGCCTTCTGTGTCTGGTGCGTTTTATATGTAGGTGCTAAATCTAAAATACTGTAGTTTCTGGACCACACCATCTTGGGGTTTTTTTGTCCATCATGAAGTTTCCTGGTAGACAGTTCGGGAGGGGTAATGGGATTTTTCCTTCTAGTTTTCATTTTAATGAGCTAGTCATTGATTCAGATGCTAAATTGACGTGGGAATGTCATCACTTTCCTTTTGAAGCAGGGAAATTTATTAGGTAGGTGCAGAAGAGACACTTAATGAGACAAGAGAAGACAATTTCCAAACAGCAGAGTGTTTCTAGGGTCTGGGGAAAGGGCATGAAGGTGGTACCTCATTCAGTTTGTAGAGTTGTGTTTAACAACCAAACAAAAATGAAAAAAATAAACCCTTACACTTCTTAAGAATTTTGTGATGTATTTTTGAAGCATTCTTGGATAACTTGCTTTCCCTATGTTGGTTTTCGATAGGTGACAATTGGCATTTGAGAAGGATCGACTGGTGCTGTGAGGCTGGGGAAGCATTAAGTCAAGAAGTAAGAGGATCCTGGTTTTGACTTGAATCATGCAGTAGTTTCGTTCTGTTCTGTGGAGATTTAATTGGAATCATGGAACGGTTTGGGTTGGAAGGGACCTTTCAAGGTCCTCTAGTGAAACCCCCCTGCAGTGAGCAGGGACATCTGCAACTAGAGCAGGTTGCTCAGAAGCCTGTCTAACCTCACCTGGAATGTTTTCAGGGATTGGGCTTCTACCACCTCTCTGGGAAACCTGGGCCTGTGGTTAGGCCTAGGGATACCTATGGTTAAAATGGAAATCTTGTGCACCTTCCTCTTGTGATTGAGCCATAGCCACACAGTCTTTCCAAAAACCCTGTGTCTCCATGCACTAAAGATGCATATACCAAGGATCAGTATTGTTTACGTTGGAAGAGACCTTTAAGCTCATCTGGTCCAACCATTAACATAGCACTGCCAGGTCACCACTAAACCATGTCTCTCAAAACCACATCTACACAGCCTTAAAACCCCTGCAGGGATGAGGATTCCACCACTGCCCTGGGAAGTCTTGGCCACACCTTGACAATTACTCTGGGGGGAAAATTGTCCCTAATTTCCAACCTAAATGTCCCCTGGTGCAACTTAATGCCATTTCCTCTTGTCCTATCTCTTCTTCCTTGGGAGAAGAGACCAACCCCCAACTGGCTCCAACCTCATTTCAGGGAACTGTGGAGAGCATGGTCTCCCCTGAGCCTCCTTTTGTTCCCTCAGCTGCTTCTCCCAAGACTTGTGCTCTAGACCATTCACCAGCTTCATTGCCCTTCTCTGGAAATGCTCCAGGATCTCAGTGTCCTTGAAATGAGGAGCCCAAAACTGAACCCAAGACTCAAGGTGCAGTCTCACTGGTGCTGAGTGCAGGGGGACAATCCCTGCCCTAGTCCTGATGGCCACATTAGTGCTGATACAAGCCAGGATGCTGTTGGCCTTCTTGCCCACCTGGGTGTGAGATGGGGGCGTCTGAAGGAAATCCACTGCTCACCAGGGTGCTGTGGAGGGTCTCCTGCAAAGCAGACTCCTGTAGGTGCGATACCTGTATGCTGCTGCAAAACTCTCTCATGCAGTGGATGTTAAACAGGTATTTCTGTGCTCTTAGGTGGAAAAGCAAAATGCCTTGAACCCTTGAGATGCATGACTCGAACACTGTCATATACTTCAGGAAGCAAAGCACAAGAACACATTGACTAACAAGTGCTTTCTCTTCCTACAGAATGCTACTCTGAAGGAACTTAATGTTTGCAGAGGAGATACTTTGGTTCTAACTGAAGGAAAGCTCCCACCAAAGGTAAGAGGAGAGAAATTATGTTCTCCAGTCAGTTGACATCACCTGGGGACTTGAAGACGAGTCATTTCTTTTGTGTTCCCCTCCCCGCCCCTTGCTTATTTTAAATATACTTCCCTTGGGAAAATTGCGTTTGGCTGTCATCAACAGTGCTCTTGGTAGTTTTACAGCTTTTTGGATTTCAGTGCATATTTATAATATTCCCTGTCTATATTTATTCGTCTTTCAACCTGTGCTGTATAAGGCTTGCCAGGTGAAAACAGAGGGCCCTGCTGGGAAGCCCTCATGTCAGCCGTGCTTATACAAATGGAAGGATTCTTTGCTAACAAACCTCAAGCAATATCATAGTTTGCATTGGAAGGGACCTTTAAATATCACGTAGTTCTGATATTTGGCTAGATCAGGTTGCTCAGAGCCATGTTCAACCTTATCTTGAACTCTTGCACAGACGTGGCATCCACAGCATTGCTGGCATCCTGCTTCAGGGTCTCACCAGCCTCATGACCAGAGGCAGTTCCCTCAGCCTGCCCTTGTTTGCTGCATGTCCCAACCCCTCACCATCTTGGGGTGGGCTGCACCCACACCCCACCAAACAGTGTCGTCTGTCCTGGCATGGGGAGACCAGGAAGGGACAGAGGAGTTCAAGTGCAGTTGCCAGAGTACCAAATAAGAGGGGCAGAAAGCTTCTTAACTCTTTCTTATTTTACTTGGACTTCTAAAATTAGGTAATAAACAACATAGAAATTAACTCCTAATAAAGCTGCTAGAAGGGATCTCGTGCTGCAGGCCAGCAGTTCTTCCATGCAGACCTTATAGAATGGCTGGATGCAGAGACTGGGCCTCCCAGCTAATGCCAGGTGTGGAGTCTGGTCTGGTGGCAGTGCACTGGCTGGATGCTCCTGTGCTGGTGGTGGCGTGGTCCCTTGGAGGGGAGCCCTGGCAGGGTGTAGTGGTGCTAGGAGAGCCTAGCACCAGAATTGCTAGTTGCCAAATGTTGTGTGGGTCCCTTTTGCCTGGTCAAGGGTTCTGCTCTTGATGCTGCAGGGAGCTTGTTGGAGGGGTTCCTTGCAAGTGAATGTCTTAAAAAATACCATCAGTGAGGTCCTAGGACAAACTGTGGCGTGTTGCCGGAGTATTGTTCAAGAATGATTGTAGGGGGAGTTATGGGAGGCCACCAGTTGTGACAGTTCCTGGAGGTGTCTTATAGGATGAGCCACAGTCCTAGTCTAGTTTGACAGCTGTGGTATTGGAGGTTGGACAAGATGGTCTCCAGAGGTCCCTTCCAAACCCTACCATGCTGCGACTCTGTGTATTCCTGTCTCCATTTCCATCAACCCCTTCCTTTGGAACTTGTGTTTGCACGTAGATTGTGCTTTTGTGATTCTCATGCCAAAGCTTTTCTGCACAGACGTAGTAATATGAGATCTCCAGTTTATCCAACAAATGTTAGAGCTCTTGACAAAGAACTTTACTGTTTGTAAAGTGTCTGAGGTAGATAAATCTCAGATTTTTGCCCTGCATGGACGAAGTCTTATCCTGGTGGCTGTTTCCCTGACTCATTTCCCTGTGACTGTGACCCAGCTCTGGCTGTGGAGGGGTAGGAGGGAAAGACATTAAAACAGAAGTCTGAAAGCCTGCAAGAACCAGTGGACAGACACCGTGGATCTCAGCAAGTCCATGGTGAAGGGGGCTTCATAAATTTGTAATATTTTTAATACATTTATCCTCAGAAAAATAATGTAGAATAAGAGCTTAGGGCAGGAGCGTGGTGGGTGTCAATAACCTGATTCAGAGCTGCATGTGAGAGCAAACAGCCTCTCCTGCTCAGGAAACTAGAGAGCTATCAACTTGGTGTTCCTTCCTGGCTGTGCAGAGCAGGTATGGTAAGGAGTTTCTGAAGTGACAGAGCAGTTGGTGACCTTAAATGAATCCAGCTTCCTCTGGTAATGTCAGTCAGCCGTGTGTCCAAATCTTCCGGCAACAGTGTCACTCAGAGGCAGCTGTAGTGCTGGGCACTGTGGCAGCAGAGCTGGAATGGTGGGTTGAGGCTGGATTATTTGTCACTCGAGTCCCTGTAAAAGTAGGAAGGATTGCTGCTGGTGTGTAGTCTTAGATGAATGTGGAGGACTTAAGAAAAGCTCAGGTTTGAACAAGTACTTTCCTCCTTCCTCAGGTGAAATTGTTCATTGTCTGCATTGGAACACATGAGCTACCTGGTCCTTTCTGTTCCTTTTGCAGGGTTTCCTGAAAATATCTATCTGGTGGTTCAAGTCTCCATGTGATAAGAAACGTGGACAGAATGCAGAAGATCAAGTGAACAGAATGACCTGCAAGATGGATGCTTTGCAGCTGTCTCCTGCAGGAGGTGAGCCTGATCTGTTTCTGAAAGGTCTGATTGCACTGAAAGCTTTCAGTTAAACCCAAAATGTTATTCCAAAGCCTTAAAATCCTTCTGAAACCTCTAAGTGACTAGCTTATGGCAAAAGGAAGTACATGGGAGACAGATGCAATTTTATTTACAAGGCCACAAATGCTGTATATACTAGTCTGGTATTCCTTAGCTCTACTTGGTCAAGGGCAAGACTTCCACTAAATGGCTTCTCCACACCTGAAGGCAGTGGCTGTACTGTAAAGCATCTACTCAACAAGCATAGAGGTGATTGGCTTCCAATGCTAGACTCCTCATATCACATTCCAGGCTTGTTGCTTCTTGAGAAAACTGTAAAAGGAGTGATGAGTAAATCTTGGGTAGCATCAAAGACATTACAGACAGTATTTTAACCTGGCTAAAATTTACAGCTTCTAAAGGTGAAATCCCAGTCAAAACCCAGCTTGGGTAGGAAAATCAAGGAAGGTTGAGAAGCAAGAAGAAAATGAAGGGGGGATGACTGGGAATCGGAGAATGGGAAGTAGTTCCCTTCTAAGGGAAAAATAATGTTCTTCATTTGTTACTGAGTTGTGTTGCAGAGCAGGACCCCTTCACTTTTAGGTTTATTTGCATTTTTCACTTTTTCTCTCAAACTTTGAGTTTTACTTTTTCACCTGATGATTTCAGTAGCATAAATAAGAGCAGATGTAACTTCTTAATTGCAACATGCTCCACATTTCGGAGTCATAACCTGTGATTATTGAATATTTACCAATGTGAATAACTGGATTTAGTTTAAAATCTGCAGTGGAGGATCTGTTTGAACTACTGTTTGGCAATCAGTCGAATGTGTTTTATCAGATCTATATTATGATTATTGAACTGCCCTCCAACAAAAATTGAGGTCAGGTCCCTTCTCTAAGGGAAATTTCACCATGAAGTGACTGTTATCTCTGAGGTCAATAAACAAAGTTGTGTTGACTCTTGTGTTGTTTCTCCCTCCCTCCTCTAAAGATTCACCAGAATACAACCACACAGACATGGATCTTTGTTATGCTGGCAGTATAGAAATAGCAGGAGAAGCTTCTTTGGAAGATCTGAAGATGCAGGTTAGATGTTCTTCTGTATTGGAAATGTACAACAATACTGTGATTCATTGAGCTCTATTAATACCTATTTTCTATTTCCTTTTCCCTTGTCTCCAGTATGTTCTGATATGGCATTTGCTTATATGCCATGTTCAGTGGTAAGTACCAAGGAGCAGTTGGAGCATGTAGCTCAGAGACTTCCTTAGTATGTCCCCTGCAGTTGCCATTCTACCTGTCATGTCTCCTGACCTGCAAAAGCCTTGTTGCACTTCATTGGGAACTTTGGCTTGCAGCCCTAGCTTTCTTTCACAATGTAAAAACTCTTCATGAGAAGCACACACATACAAACACTTCCTGCAAAGTCCTTTTCCATTTCCACATTGTTCCTGTATTAGTTTTATTAGTTTTATGTGTCTTTTTCTTGTTTTTGGGTTGTTTGGTTGTTTTTTTTTTCTTTTTCTTTTTTTTTTTTCTTATATACGTTGACTCTAATGACTAAAGATTTGATTTTGATGGAGAGAAGGTCATATTTGTTATCCAGGAAGGTAGAGCTTAGTTTCTTTGTCCGGAAACTAAGGTGCCTTATATTTCTCTTTTTTATACCATAAAAGTATGATTTTAATGCACTAAAAAAATTTCCCCTGCCCCCCAAGAAAAAATATAATTAAAAAACCCCAACCCAAAGGCAGAAACTCAGAAGCCCAACCAAAAAAATTCCAACCCAAACTCACAAAAAGACATAAACTAATCCTATCATAAGGCTTTTTTTTTTTTTTTTTGCCAGTCAATTTTTTTGAGTTAAACTGCATAGGGGGGATATCTCACCTGATTCTGAGCCACACCAACACTTCACAGAATCACAGTATGGTGAGGGTTGGATCATCTTGTCCAACCCCCCTGCTAGAGGAGGGTCCTCCAGAGCAGGTTGCTCAGGGTCACATTGTCCAGGTGGGTTTGGATTCTCTCCAGAGAAGGAGACTCCACAACTCTCTGGGCAGCCTGGGCCAGGGCTGTGGCCATCCACCCTCACAGGAAAGAAGATTTTCTTTTACTTTTTTGGTAAAATTTCAGCTTCATTCTCTGACAAATATTGCTATTAAAAAAAAGAACTGTTGGCATCTTGTGAACAAGGAGAAGTGTCTTAGCATGAAAAAAGTCTCTTGATAAGAGTTTAAAGGAGCTTGCCCAGCACTTGGCTTGAGATTGGGGTAGTGATCCTGTCAGCCTCATTCCCTCCCAATTACACAAATTTTGGTTAAAAAAGAAACTTGTTACTTTCGAAGTGTAATTGAAGTTGAGAAATGCTGGGAGGGAGTGAAGTCCAGCTTGGTTTGAGGTTGAAAAGCCAATATTGTGATCACAGACTTACAGGTAGTGGCTAAAACAACAGATGGTGTGGAACAAATACTTTGCCCTATTTCTTATGGCTTTGGTATTGTGCTGAGAATGAATCATTTTCTGTTTTCCCAAGGAGACTGTCTGCTGAAATTATTGAAGAAATGTTCCTTTGTTTCAGGTTCTGACCTTACCATGCTGCCAGGAGCAGATTGTCCCACTGCCCTCATTTCTCAGGGCATGGACAGTGGACAGTAGGGGTCCAGGCAAGCTTTTACGAAACAACAAGCAGCAACTCAAGTAGGTTTCTTCTGGAGCATGCAGGTAGTGTTGCAACAGGCTGGATTGTGGGGTGGGCTGGTAGAGAAACAAACTGGCTCACTCAGATGTCAACAGAAATCTCATTCTTGGGTACTTCAATATTTTGATGAGCACATTCTTTTAACTGGAGCACTGTGGAAGGGGAAGGTCTGAGCATCAGTTGCTCTGTCCACACTTTTTCTGCTGAGCTTTGTTGTAGGTGTTTTTAAATGCCATTGGTCTCCTCTGAGTTTTTCATTCTTTAGCCGATAGCCTCTTGCTTTGTTTTTTCAGAGAAACACAGGTCTACTTGAACAAAAGAGTGAGTTTTCTAGCCAAGAATTTAGAATATGTGACTCAAAATGTGTGTAATCTTTTGTTTTGCTTTTAGTGAGTATAAGCTGGGTACCAGAGTGGAAATATGCATAGAACCATTGCAGAAGGAAGAGAATTTGGGGTAAGATCTCAAGATACTTAAATACTCCAGAACTTAAGGGGGACTATAAGAAAGATCGGGACAATCTTTTTAGCTGGGGTCCTGTTGTGACAGGACAAGGGGTGAGGGTTTTAAACTAAAATAAAGGAGATTTAGAGTAGAGAGAAGGAAAACATTTTTGACACTGAGGGTTGTGAAGCACTGTCCCATGGTGACTAGAGAGGTGGTCAATGCACCATCCCTGCAAACTTGTCAGGTCAGGTTGGATGGGTCTCTGAGCAACCTGCTGTAGTTGCAGATGTCCCTTGTCACTGCAGGGGGGTTGGATTAGATGACCTTGAAATGTCCTTTCCAACCCAAACTAGTCTATGATTCTGTTTTATACTTGTTTCTTAGAGCAGTGCATTTGAGATGAGACTTAATTGAGCAGCTTTTAACTTGAACACTGTCTGTCAGGATGCAAGAAGACTTCAGATAATAAGGGAGGGAATAAAAACTAGGAATTCTGGATTCTGAAAGCATGATTCACAATAAAGTTCTGTTTTCTTCCTGATGACAGCCCCCACGAGTTGCTGCTTCGAGTCCAGATGGGCATACCAGGGGAGAGGGACTACTATGACTCCATGGATTTGGTGTGGGATATCTCGAAAGAATGCACAGCCTGGGCACTGAGGCAACGAGTGGCTTCTCACTATTGTCTCCCTGCAGATAAAATTGAAATAGCCAAATACTTCCCTGAGAGATTTGAGTGGCTGCTAATATCAAGTTGGGTAAGACCTGGAATGACAGAATCCAACTGTTGTTTAGAGAGAAGTATGTTGTTGGTTTGTGCTGTTGTTCTCGAGCAAAATTAAGCAAATTTAAGCAAAATTTGCCATCAGTGAACCTTCTGCTTTGATTTTATTCAGACACAGCAAATGTCCAAGAGGAAACGGAAGAAAAAGCAGGAGAATTTACAGTCAGCACCTTACCACCTGAAAGATGGAGATATCATTGGGGCAAAGGTAAATTAACTTGGCTTTAGTTGTTGCAGGAGGATTAGTTAGGTTCAGGCACTTTCCCCTTTGTTGTATTTTAATTTCTTCCTGGTTTTCCTGCATCCCGCTACATCTCTCCAAAAGTACTGGTGTGTGGATCTGGAAAATTGTTGCTGCTGGTGCTTTTTCTTCCTTTTCTCCTGTTCTTTATCAACCTGATGGAATTTTCATGTTTTTTCCCTCATGTCTTGATACTGGCAATACCTTAGAGGCTCTTGGCCAGTGTAAGCTGTCACTTTCTGCTCTGTGTTTCAACACTACCCAGAAGAAACTGGATCTATTTTCTTTTCCACATTTTCTTGACTTTTATTTTTTTCAACTCAGAGTAAATCCTAAATATTGTAAATTAAACCCACTACATTTTCCAAGGAATTAACACAGCAGTATACTGAGTACTGAGTTAGCAATAAAGCTTATTTAGGAGACCTCTGAAGGTGCATACAGAGTTTTAAAGCACTATGTGAAAAGTCTGATGTCTTTGGTAAAAAAGATTGTGATGAAACACTGACCCAGATTTCCCAGAGAGGTGGTCAATGCCCCATCCCTGGAACCGTTCCAGGTGAGGTTGGAGGGGGCTCTGAGCAACCTGCTCTAGTTGCAGGTGTCCCTGCGCACTGCATGGGGAGTTGGACTAGATGAGCTTTAAAGATCCCTTCACATCCAAACCTTTAATTCTTTCATTCTATGTCCTCTCCTGATGCCTATGGAGAGAAATCTCTGAATAAGGCAAATTCACAAAACTAGAGAGAGAAGTCTCAATATTTTTTAAAATTTTTGAATCTTTTCACTTAGTCAATGGGAACTTAATTGCTGTTAAACTAGTTACAGGAGATACAATGAAAATTAATTGCATGAATTGCAACATTAGGGCAATGGTTTTCGAACCCTAGAATCACTGAATGGTTTGGGTTGGACGGGATCTTAAAAGATCATCTCATTCCAATCTCCCTGCCATGGGCAGGGACACTTCCCACTAGATCAGGTTGCTCATACAACCTGCTCATGAACACATCCAGGGATGGAGCATCCACAGCTTCCCTGGGCAACCTGTGCCAGTGTCTCACGTCCCTCAGAGTAAAGAACTTTTCCTAATTCCTAATCTTTTGCTGGATGCAAATTAAAATCTAATACTATCCTTTTTCACACCAGAATCTTCTCCTTGATGACACTAAGGACTTCAGCACAGTGAGAGATGACATTGGAAAAGAGAAACAAAGGCAGCTTGCATTAGAAAAAAAGAAAAGGTAATGATTATTCACATAATTTTTTCTTTAAAACATGCAAACTTCTTTGCTACTTTTCAGACTGGTTGACAACTGGATGATTTTGGGGACAGTGCTGGCTGGGTGCTCTTGGAGCACACAGTTTCAGTAGTCCTCAAGGAAATGCTCAGGTAATTCAAACTCCTGGCTTTAAGTGCCACATCCTCACAGAGACCCTCAGTTTTTCTTTCCTTTTGCAACACACTGCAGCATTTCTCCCTGCCTTGATGAAAAATGAACTCCTTGGCTTCACTGGCCTTGCATGGGCCTGTGTGAGCTTGCGGTGTCATTCTTACAGCAAAGTGGGAATCAGGTTCCAGTCTGGGCTCACACTGCTGTCAGCGCTAAGGCTCAACACTAATCTTAAGCATCTTAATTTTTTTTAATAGTCGTCAATCCGAACGCTTCCAGGACCATGTTTTCTCTGAGGAGAAGCTGAATACTAAGCACCGTAAACCGGAAGTGGCTCTCTCGATCAACGTGGGCGTTTTCAGATAGCACGAGGGGGTGATTTGCCGAGCAGACCATACTACTGATGTCCCTGGTTGGCGTGGAGTGCCTGTGCTGGACCAGCTGATGGGCCTTCCCAAAGTGTCTTCAAGAATCATCAAGACAACAGGACCTAGGGTTCAGGAGAACTCTGATTTTCTTCTAATCTCTCTTGGGGAAGTGCTTTAGCATCCCATTATCAATGTGTTACTCATTCTCAGGCTAGGTAACTGCACTTTATTCAGGAGAAGATGGATTAATATATTGGATAACTGTTTAGTGACTGTTTAGTAATCACCCTAACAATGTTGGGGTTTTGGGTTTTTTTGGGTTAGATGCTGATGTCTTGCACCATCACTACAGAGTTTGCAGGTTTTTAATGCAGTCATCAACATCTTGTTTTTTTCTCTTTTGAAGTATTTTTCCATCTCTGATTGCTGAAGTTGCTAGCGATACCAGATCTCTAGATAGAAACCTATCTAGAAACTCTATATAGAAATATAGTAGCTGGAGTCAGCTTTCAGGAATGAAGGAAAGGTGGAAATGTCTGGACAAAGAGTACTAAATTGTCTTCAGAAAGGTCAAGTTCCGAGTCTGTCAACCTCTAAAACCTAAAAATCTTTTGTCATATGGATTTTCTAAGGCCTTTTTTGTTGCCTGTAGACTTCATTAACAAACAAAACTAAAAGGTTCTTAAGTAAAATGTTTACTAACTGCTCATGAGATTGGATTGCAATATTGAGAATGTGTGTAACTAGCTGATGAGAGAACATCTTTTTCCTAAAACCTGTTGGGAAACAAGTCAGATGGTCAAAAATAGATACTGAATGTAGCCCCAAGTATCCCTAATTCTGTCTTACTGAGAGGACAAAATACAAATCAATTTTGGTGATTGCCATAAACGCTTAACCTGTTTTGTGTAGTTGTGGAAGATTTTGTAGTAGGAGATAACAGTACAACAGACTACTAAAATTTTGGCTAACATGAGATGATCTCTCCTTTACCTTTTCTAGCCTAGCAATATTCTGGTATTTCAGACAGATTCAAGACAAAAAAATGACACTCTCAGAAAAAACAAGTGTCACAAGCACCTCAAAGCATGTGATTACTGTTTGTCTGTGTATATCTTTGAAATTCAGCAGGTGCTTCTGTGTTTTCTTATGCTGATCAATTCAAGAAGGGGGTATTTTAATTTCCCTGCTGTTTCAGTGGTGAGTAGGCTTTACTTGAACCTTGAAATCTCAGTGTTAGGGACAGATTTCCTGGCGGAAGAGAGGGCAGCTGGTTGCGTTCCTTATCGGATTTTGCATTGCCTTCTTCTGTATCAGAAAGTGTTCTTGTGATGCCAGGATTTACAGAAACGATCACCGGCCCTGATGACTGAGGTGAGCAAGAACTGTTCAGTGTTTGCAGGTTATTCTGTTGCATTGCACTGACTTTGCTGCCACTTTGATTCCTCCAGCTCCTTGCTGGACGCTCTGTGGAGCTCAGCCTCCCAGCCTCCCTTTCATAACTCTAGTTTCTCTTGAAAACACAAACTTTGGAGAAATTGAAATATGGCTCCCAAGCACTAACATGAAGATTTTAGTATGTGCCTTTGTTCAAGTGTAATGTAGCAGCGCTTGCACTGGACCAATCTTGGATTATGCCTAATGTTGGTTCAAAAATTAATATCTTTTTTTCTTAGAACTATTGTGGGACATTCCACAATTAGAGAGTTCATTAAAAATGGGGGTGGGGAGAGGGGACACCTTTTTACAACGGAGTCTTTGTGATGGTTATTTTCCAAAGCCTGGAAAAGCTTTTGTCTTTATTTTTCAAGTGTTCTTCATGAAATAAAAAGTCATTTCTATATGTCTAGTTGATTTGTCTGTGTATGTCCCACTGATACATTGATGGGGAAGGGTGTGAATTGGTTTCTAGCACTGGACCTTCATTAAGTTTTAATTTTCAAACCAGTTCCTAAGAGAGAATTCCAGTCTGTGTGAGAAGCTGCCTCCACCTCGCTGGGGTTGCACTGGCTTCAGGTGCAGTGGGATGTCAGCGCAAGTTGGTGTGGGGTATTCAGCCTGGAGAAGCAGAGGCTCTGGGGATACCTTATAAGGGCCTTTCAGTACTTCAAAGGGGCCTATCAGAAAGATGGCGACAGACTTTTTAGCAGGGCCCGTTGTGCCAGGACAAGGGGTGATGGCTTTAAACTCAAAAGAGATTTAGATTTAGACCAGAGAGGAGGAAGAGGTTTTTGATGCTGAAGGTGGTAAGACACTGGCCCAGGATGTGCATACTCTGTGTGCATGACTGACCAAATGTGGTTAGCGGCCTGGCTGTTATAAGAGGGACTTGCTCAGTTCTGCAGAGTATCTGTATTTGTGTTATGTGCCAGTAAAATAATGTGGCAAATAGGGAAAAGCGGAAAGGAAAGGGGCTGATCCTTACATTCTTTGGTTTTGTTTTGATTTTTTTTTTAAATTATACCACAAGGGTTTTAGCAAACTTCTGTTGTTAACAAAAACTACTCAACCAATTGTCTGAAATTCTCATTAAGGAGGGATGGCAACTCAGAAAGCACTGGAAATACAAATCCCGTTGCATGCTTTTGTTTCTTACTGCACTAAAAGACTTTCACACTAAAAGATGGCAAATAAAAAGAGAAATTGTGTTGTGAGTAAATCAGTGGAGCAAGTGTGAGCCAGTGAGGTGCAAACACAAGCCAAACTTAGAAAACATTATCTAAGTTTCCTTTTAGGAATGGTGCTGAGCAGGGGAAAGTTTGTAAACACTATGGAAGGGAGGAATGGATGGGGGAACGGGGTAATGGGAAAAATGCCTTCCCGAAAAGGCTTGTCAAGGCTTGAAAAGGCTGCCCAGGGCCAAACGCTTCTATCATTGCATGGCTCTAGTGCCTCTTCCTCCAGGCCCGGGCCGGTTGCTAGGGCCGCACTGGGTNCCTTTCCGAGTCCTCGGGGCCTGTGCCGGTCTGGGTGGCTCTGAGTAGCGAGTAAATCTCCAGAGTTTTAGCGTAGGGAGGAAATACTGCGGTTTTCAATAGAGAGTAAATCTTGGGGATTTTGGGGTAGGGAGTAAATCTTGGGAGTTTAGAACAAGGAATAAATCTCAGAGGTGTATGTTAGTAAATCTCGGGTGTTTCAGGTTAGGGAGTGAATCTCAGGGGTTTAGGATAGCAAGTAAATTTCAGGGGTAGATTTTAGGGTAGTAAGTAAATCCCAAAATTTTAGGTTGGTAAGAAAATCTCAGGGGTTTTAGGGTGGCTGGTGGTGGCTAAGGCCAGACAAGGGGTTTGACTGTTTTCCTTAGTCTGCTGTCCCTTCTATCTTTTGTACTAGTATATTGTTTTTCCACCTCCCACCTAAACAAAACCAACTCCTAATTTCTGTCTTCCTTCAGCTGCTGCTTTTCTATGTGCAGAAGTTGATAAGGGAGTAATATGTTTAAATGCTGGTGTACACGTTGTGAATCTCCCAGATTCACCAACCATCAGGGTTAAAGACAGGCAGAGGCCTAAGACATAAGCAAGGATTAAGTCCCATTGTTCCAGAGCATGTTTAGAGACAGAGCAGACTTCTGAAGGTGCTCAGGAAATAGCTCTAAATGAGGTATCACCTGAGAAGGCAAAGAAGGCCAATATATTTCCTGTTGCCATGCAAGCTTCACTGAACTTCCAAGTGTTCTTGATTTACTCATTTTCTTGTCTTTTTAAGGTAATTAGAGTGACAGGTTTTATGAAAGGACTTTACACGGATTTTGAATTGAAATCAGATAACGTTAAGGTGAGTATGAAACTTCCTTATTTATTCAGCTTTAATATTAGCCATGAAACTTCCCACAGGGTAGTTCTGGTCTTTTCTGCATTCAACAAGGACCTGTCTTTAGTTTTGTGAAGAAATTCCAAAAGCTGTTGCCTGTTGGTTATATTATGCAATGTGTGGGTGTGAACATCTAGAGATTGCATTTGTGAATGTGACCCAAACAAGCTGTCGTGTGTGGAGAACTATTTCTGTAAGTATCTCAAACCAGTGAGGGTTAATGATCTGACCAGATCTAAGTTTCCAGAATGCTGTTGTGTTACTGATAAAAGGAACTGTTCTGGAGCAAGTTTGAAGTAGGCAGGCATTGATAATAAATCACAAACACTAGAAATCTACAGACAGCTTTCTAAAGAGTCTTGTGATTTCTAAATGGAATTAATTTTTAAATATTTATTGCTTTATATATGTGTGTATATAAGTATATATATATAAAATATGCCTTTAGGACTAGATGACCTCTAGAGGTCCCTTCCAACCCAGACATTTCTATGTTTCTGTGTTTCAATTCAGTCAGGCAAGGTCTTCCTCACACAAGGTTCCCTTGAGCAATGAGTAGAACTTTCAGCCTCCTGCTCCTCTTGCCATAACTACCACAGAGGAGTATTTCCAAGAGTTTCAGTGGTCATTTGGGCTGATTCACATTTGGTTTTGAGATGCCTAGAAAATTCTGTCTGCTTGGAAAGTGCTTAGGATCATCCCCTGAAGACCTGCCCCCTTTAACATGGGGCAGTTTAAATCACCAGTGGTATCTGAAGCATTGTTTGAGCACTGACAGCAGGCAGCAGGGTTTGAAACTATCATCCCTGGCAAAGACTGCTCGCACTTGACCCAATCAACCTCATTAGCTAGTCTTGGTCANTGGTTTTGAGATGCCTAGAAAATTCTGTCTGCTTGGAAAGTGCTTAGGATCATCCCCTGAAGACCTGCCCCCTTTAACATGGGGCAGTTTAAATCACCAGTGGTATCTGAAGCATTGTTTTAGCACTGACAGCAGGCAGCAGGGTTTGAAACTATCATCCCTGGCAAAGACTGCTCGCACTTGACCCAATCAACCTCATTAGCTAGTCTTGGTCAGAAGCTCCTGTTTCTTCCAGAAAACAAACCAAACCAGTTTGCCTTTTCATAATGTGCAGTTGATTACACTGCAGAGCAGCAGTGACCAATGCAAAAAGGGTCCCAAATAATGTGTCTCTGATGCTTAGACTATGATGGCTGTAACAGCGTTAAAAGAAGACTTTGTTATTTCTGTTCAAGGATGGTTGGGTGGAGTTGGTTGGTAACTGTTATTTCCAATGGAAAGGCTGAGAGCCCTGAGGCTGTTTAGCCTTGAAAAGAGAAGACTGAGAGGGGATCTTATTAATGTTTACAGATTCCTGTAGGGTGGGCGTCAAGCCGAAGGGGCCAGTCTCTTTTCTGTGGTGCCCTGTGATAGGACAAGAGGTGATGGTAGCAAGGGGAAACACAGGAAGTTGCACCTCAACATGAGGAAAAACTTCTTCAGTGTGAGGGTGACAGAGCCTGGAACAGGCTGCCTGGAGAGGCTGTGGAGTCTCCTTCTCTGGAGACTTTCAAGACCTGACTGGATCTGTTCCTGTTTGGCCTGCTCTGGGTGTTCCTGCTCTGACAGCGTTGGACTCTATGATCTCCAGAGGTCCCTTCCAACTCCTACAATTCTATGATTCTATATATACAGTAAATATTCTTGCTTAATATCGCAGGACTTGCTGAGGCATTAGTTTAGTAAATGTATTCCATGATAGCTTTCTTACGGGATACACCTGGCTAACTACTGAAAGAGAAGGTTAATATTATTAATGAAAAATGGGGGTTTTTTTTAAGCACCAGAGTCACCTTAGTTTCTGCTGACTGTTCTTCCCCTGTCTGCCTCTTCACTGAGTTGACACTGACTTGAACTACTGACCTGGATGGAAACTTTGGGCTCTTATTCAAGACAAATAACACAGAGTTTGTGTTGCTAGTTAGCCAGCTACAGCTGTTGTTGATTGTTTAACATAGCAACTGAAAGTATGAGCTCTGTGAACCTGGACTGTCATCCTTACAGCCAATTGTATGGGTGTTTTACACATTTCTTGGAGCTAGTTATCAGTTGGGTATGTATATTTATTTCTGTGACTGTTCTTGTTGTAGGGATAATGAGAATCTAAGTTACTTATTCAATGGGTCATAGATTTGTTTGCTATTATCCCTGTTGAAACTTGTCCATAGGTTCTATGATGAAGAGCAGCTTAGTGCCTGCTGCCTCTTCTTGGGAGAGCATTTTATTTGTGTATTGAAGAAGCAGATTTCTTAGGAACTCCTGAGTAGGTCTTTGTAGCTACACACTGTGACAGCTATAAAGTTTCACCAGTCTTGAGAACCTCACTGAGGATTTCTTACACATTCCATGAGATCGTGATTTTTGAGAGTTCAGGCAGAATAGGTCAAAATGATGTAGTATTGGGGAAAACATCTCTATCTTGTGTTCCTGCCTTGTGGAAAAGGACCTGGTGGTGTTGGTTGACAGCCAGCCGAAGATGAGCCAGTGTGTGCCCAAGTGGCCGAGAAGGCCACCAGCATTCTGGCTTGTGTCAACACCGGTGTGGCCAGCAGGACTAGGGCAGGGATTTTCCTCCTTTACTCAGCACTGGTGAAGCCACACCTCAAATCCTGAGTTCAGTTTTATGCCACTGGATCTAGAAGGGCATTGAGGTTCTGGAGCATGTCCAGAGAAGGGCAACAGAGCTGTTTAAGGGTCTAGAGCACAGGTCTTGTGAGGAGTGGATGAGGGATCTGGGGTTGTTCAGCCTGGAGAAAAGGAGGTTCAGGGGAGATGTCTTTGCTCTCAACAACTCCCTGAAAGGAGGTTGGAGCCAGGAGGAGGTCAGTCTCTTTTCCAAGGAACAAGTGACAGGACAAAGGGAAGTGGCCTCAGGGTGCACTGGGGGAGGTTTAATTTGAATGTTAGGAATGATTTCTTCCCCAAAAGGGTTGTGAAGCCCTGTCCCAGGCTGTCCAGGGCAGTGGTGGAGTCCTCGTCCCTGGAGGGGTTTCAAAGCTGTATAGATACAGTGCTGAGGGATGTGGTTTAGTGGTGACCTGTCAGTGCTGGGTTAACGGTTGGACTTGTTGATCTTAAAGGTCTCTTCCAACCTAAACAATTCTATAAGAGTTACTGCATGGATTGGTGGTCCCCNCTGTGTAGATACAGTGCTGAGGGATGTGGTTTAGTGGTGACCTGTCAGTGCTGGGTTAACGGTTGGACTTGTTGATCTTAAAGGTCTCTTCCAACCTAAACAATTCTATAAGAGTTACTGCATGGATTGGTGGTCCCCTCCTCCTGTGTAGAAAGATATGGGAGGCAGGCTGGTAGCATCCCTCAAGCCAAATCTGGCCTGCAGAGTGCGCACGTGGACCTCACTGTGTTGTAGGTTTTTGGGGGGATGTACAGTCATAGTCATCAATTGGAGAGAGTGATGTCAGGGAGGAATTAAAAGCAGGAGGATTCCCCAACTGTTGGGTCTTCTCTGAAGTGAATACTCCTACCATGTACATTGGGTGATATGGCTGCTAGTGTGTTTATCAGAAAGGTTCATCTTGCTAGGTCTAGTAAAAAGTTATTCTCTTTTGAATATAAGTATTGGATACCAGGCCTTTAATCTTTCACATCAGCTTTATATATATACAAACACAAAGAGTCTTTATATTTTTATATATATATTCCTACCACTTGAGATGGGGTAGATACCTTCCTTTTGAAATTCATCCAATAAAAATTGTTTTCTTAGGCTCTCATCCCTGTTTCAGATGTTTGCTTCAGTCTGGGTAGAATTTTATTTACTGATGCAGGTGGGAGCTGGAGGTTTCTCACTGGGTTCACGAGGATTTTTTATATAGACAGTACATGCTGATAATGTAACCACAGAAAATGCTGAGGATGGAGGTGGAAATTCTGGATCTTTATTTGAAAATATGTGTTCAGAATAGTGTCCTGTCTACTTCCCTGAATTAATAGATTGCATATGTCCTTGGAAGAATGGACAACTTTGTTAATAGAAGGAGGTTGCAGCATTTCCTTCCTTTTTCCTTTTAGAATGCAGGGAGCACTGGTGAGGGTGAAGTGCTCCCGCTGTTATTAGAGTCAATCTGAAGATACCCTATGTGGTAGTTGTATGTTTTAATCTGTTTGGAATAGCCAAAGATGGGAAGTACCCCAACTCTGTAGACTTCCCACACATTTAACTATCCTTTATGTGCTTTCAGCAGAACCCACGACTTAGTTATGGAGACTGGACCAGGCTGCCCAGAGAGGTTGTGGAGTCTCCTTCCCTGGAGAGATTCCAAACCCTCATGGACAATGTGATCCTGGGCACCCTGCTCTGGGTGACCCTGCTGGATCAGTGGGGTTGAACAAGATAATCTCCAGAGGTCCCTTCCAACCCTGACTAGGTTGCCTGTAAAAAGTGTTGGCCTTGCTCAGCTTCTGTTGCTTTCTGTTGTCAGGCTAATCTGATCCAGGTCATTCTGGGTCTGTCCAGTTCAGACACTCGGTGTATGCAGTGCAAAATCAGGTAGTTTGCTGGAGAGTTACAACTGCTCCTTTTCTGAATGAAGTGGCAGTGATCTGCTTTTTAGTGATCAGTTTGAATGCTGGAGTTAATATGCTTTTGAACAGATGCCTTTTCAAACATGCACCGAATTCTTCTCACATGGTTTACTTTTTAACAGGATAGTAAAATACTTTCCTTATTTCCATTCATGACTGTAAAGGATGAGAGAGCCCTGTGCTGGGCTAAGAAGTATTCCTTGAATGTTATTAAGTTTTATTTAGAAAACCCCTTCCTGCCTCCCCATCTCACCCTGCCCTGTGTGTTCTGCAGCTGCAGAGATGTCACAGCATGATTATATTCTCTGGGCCAGGAACTTGGTGGGGGGTCATTTATTTTATATTTATTTTTTTCTTTCTGATTTTTGCATAATTACCAAAAGCCATCATCTCTACTGAAGGGCACTTGGAGAAAGTTGTTTGTAATTATAAAAAGAAAACACATCTGGTTATTGTGGAGGTAAAAATATGTGCCTCTTTCCCACCATTTTTTGTATGTTTTCTTTACTCAGAGTTAGGTTTGGTTTGTAAAGTATGTGTACAAACATGTAAGTTCCTCAACTGGCTGCTCATGGCTAGGATGGCATACACTGCTGGGTAATAACTGGCTGGATGGCTGGGCCCAGAGAGTGGTGGTGAATGGATTTAACTCCAGTTGGTGTCTGGTCACAAGTGGTGTTCCCCAGAGCTCAGGACTGGGGCCTGTTTTCTTTAGTATCTTTATGAATGGTCTGGATGAGGGGATAGAATTGCCCTCAGGAAGTTTGCAGATGACACCAACTTGAGCAGGTGTTGATCTGCTTGAGGTCAGGGAGGCTCTACAGAGGGACCTGGACTAGAATGGACCTAGAATGATGGACTGTGTGAGATGAGGTTCAACAAGACCAAGTGCCAGATCCTGCACTTGGGTCACAACAACCCCCTGCAACACACCAGCATGGGACAGAGTAGCTGGAAACTTCCCAGTGGAAAAGGACTGGAGGAGTATTGTTTGACAGCTGGCTGAAGATGGGCCAGATGTGGCAAGAGGCATCTTCATCCATAAAGGCCACCAGCATCCTGGCTTGTATCAGCACTAGTGTGGCCAGCA